>LXGT01000190.1:0-58976 GCA_001640655.1 Endoconidiophora laricicola | reverse complement strand
GTCCAGTAACCAATCTGGCGTTGTTTGATTGCGTAGCAATGTAGGTAGACGCTATATATATACACACACATACACACACATGGATGTATACAATAAGTCTCTAGGGATGAGTAGACATGTGTGCTTCATATGTCGGAAGTTTAGGTAGCTGGCATAAGCGTGACCACAATATCTGTCCAGGTAGCCAGTCATGGAATGGTTTGCTGTTAGTGAGTTAGGTTGAGTACACCAATCCTTACCAATCTATTATTATGACAGGACCTGCTTAACGGAGACCTGCAAAAGCAGCATAACTGATCCAAATCATCATTGTCACTATCAGGACCGGAGCAACTTGAATTTGAGTGTAGCCATCAAGTGCCATATATTCTACTACAATGACAACACGGCAACCTTCTATATTTGTAGAGAAGGTCGCACAGTGAAACACGATATCTGTCTAGCTGTGATATCGCCGTGGTCCATGATAGCTCAATTGGAACCAAGATCTTGACAAACTAGAATACAGATTGCTGCAAGCTGCAAGATTGTCTTTGAAAACTGAGGCAAAACTGCAATATGGCGGGTGACCAGTCAGAAAGCAACCCTTTCTTAAAAATGTAAATAGAAGACGGTATGGCCAGTTATTACCAATCTACGTGTCTGTCGCTTGGCCTTCTCTTAAGATCTGTTTACTAGCATGCCTTGCTGTACATGGCGTTCCGTGTTGTAAGCTATTGTACGTCCCGTGTTTGGACACTAGTATTGCAAATAAAAAGACATGCAGAATGCGTTTTTGGTATGCGTTTTCTTTACTTGTTTGCTTTTGAGTCATGCTTGCTGCATACATATCGTATATGCCGGCTTCCGATATATGTGAAGCATGTAGTAATTAGGTAGCCTTGGCCAGTTTGTATGCCACATACTACGTGTATCATGCAAGCTTGTGTGCGGTACTTTGACGAGATTCCATGATAAACACGCTTGCCAAATTCCTGCCCGCCACTCGTTTAGTCGGCAATGCAGTACATAGTTTAAAGAAATTTAGTAAAGGATGAATATTTAGTGCGTTCTGTTTCTGTGTTGGAATCATGTGTATAAATGTAGTGCTGACAATACAAAACAAACATTGCAATGCACTGATGGCACACCGAAACATCATAACTGAGATTATTTGAGAAAATGATGCATCAGTCTACACTAATATGTATATTTAGCCTATGGAACTAATACCATACATTGCAGGTACCAACCCTTCCCTGCTTACGGATATCACATGCCTTATGGAAAAATCATCTAACATGGGAGGCAGTTGTATTAGAGAGAAAACATCGCCATCCAAATTGATAACAGAATTTAGGCTGGCCACTCCAAACCCAACAGAGGATATAATGTGTAGGCTATTTTTGCCTCCATAGGTGCCTAACCAACACATAGCTGCAGGAGAATGACATATAGCTAACTTAGTATGGATGCTTAGTATGTGAGGTATGTGAGTGAACAAGATAAGCGAATGAATGATCTTCAACTATCTTCTTCACATATTTGGTATTCATAGAGCACTAAAAACTAGGACTGACTAATGAATTCAAACTAAACTCAGTCTTCTTGCTTGGGTATATTGACTGCCCAACACGTTCTTACATTATAATCTCTTTCAATCAAGGTCCTCCTATGTGTTTCCTATAGCTAGAATATACTGTTAAGACCAAGACTTCTTGATGATTGTGCCACAATCTGCTCATTGAATTTTACTTGGCTTAATGAACCCCTTCTGTATTCTATAGTAAGCTTTATCATATATGCGGAGCCATGTTTTCTTGACTCTATGCTGCTCACTAGGCACCTCATTTTCCTGTCAAAGTGTCTAGTTCTTGGACTGATAGTGCTATGTGATGTATTACTGCCGTTGTTATCTTGAAAGGCAATTCAAGGACCCAGAAGAGACGTTCTTATTTGGCTCTTAGTAATTGTATCTACAATTGAAACGCATTGTGAGCTCTAGTGTCGCTTCATGAAGTTGAAGGTCTAGTGCTTGTCAACGGGTGTCGCGTCCTGGTTAATTAACCCTAACTTCCATATTACTAATTCATGGGGCAAATCGTTAAGCTAAGAACATTACTAAGAATAATCTATTCTTGATTAGTCAGTTTTCATAATTTGGCTTAGGTAGAGCATTGAGGAAGAATATGGTCGCGTCGACAGTATATGATTCTAAGCGTTGCACCATAGATCACAAGAAACGTGATTAGCGCTTGATTTTATCATTTCAGATAGCTTGAACAGCAAGATCAGCTTGTGTCTCTCTATTATTTGGTATTAGCATAGCTATCTGGTTGTTGAGTAATGATTCCAAAGGTAAATAGTTAACGAGTAGAGGTTGAAATCGATTCATTCGCTTATGTTGTCCACTCGTATATGGAGTACGAGTGCATTATTGCATACGGAAAAGAGCTGATCTCATTACGTAAGGGGGAATTCATCATCGATACCAAAGCCTGTTAAAGTGTACTGGAGATACGTGTAAAACTTCAACATTACGTATAATTGGGATAGTAGCGGGCTACCCACACAGATCCGATGAACACATGTACTACTAGAACTAGCAGGTCTTTGCTGTTCGTCAGAAATGATGAGTGGAATATAACACGCCAACCCGTACATACGCATGAACACGTAAGTAGTGTTTTGCTGCCAGCAAACACATATATAGACAGGACATATGACAGCCGCATAGTAGCAAGCAAGTAGTGCCTAACACCGAAGTCTATGAAATGGACCGTGATTGGTAACTATGAGTTATCTGAGAAGATAAAGAAAAGAGAGAATGGGGAAAAAGACGGCTTGTCACTCAGACCGATCCTGATAGCAATGCTCGATGTACATAGTAGTAATCACACTGTATGGTCACAGTATTAGCCTAGAGATGTTATGAAAGTACGTGCTCCAGTTGCTTAGTAGTACTATTTTGTATATAGCAAGCATGTTTGTTTTTTTATCTCGACACAACACATACATACACATACGGAGAAAAGACACCTAGCTAGCTTCCATTGGAACCTGGCTTAGCGTATAAAACTTGTCGCCGTGCGTCCTTTTGAGTCTTAACCAGTTTGCGCCGATAAGGAGCAACAACGACCAGTTTTACAAATGGTCAGCCTTTGTCTGAAAGTTTGTAGGCTATAGGAGACTGGAGACTGACTAGTATTGTTTTGCGGGTAGAGGTGACGGCAAGGTGGTACTAACAGTATACCAAGACTCTGCTAAAAATGTTGAGCTATGCAACTGTCTCGTTTGGCATAGAAAACGACCAAGGCCATACTTAGATTTAGACTAGAAGTCGATGGCTTTTGCAATAAGTAAAGAGAGTAAATTGGAAACTGAGCATCTAAAGAGCATCGTAGCCTAGGTATGATAAATGGCCAGTACTCTAGTAATGTTGGTAACATATGGATGCTGTGAGCTATGGTAGTAGATTATATCAATGATAAGAGAAGGCGCATCTGCTACAAAGTCGTCACGACAGGATGAATCTATGGCTATGGCTATCTCCTATATCCATTTGATACTGGCTTTTCAGTAGTCGCCTCACCTTTTACTCATAAGCTAATGTGATCGGCGCCGCACGCCTTCCATGTCGGTGGCTGGCTGTAGCCAGGAGATAGATCCAATTTCATTGCGGCTAAACCCAGTCCCAGCTTTCGTGAAGTAGATGTAGTAAATGGCCGGCATGATTATAGGAAACAAGAGAACAGGGATAGAAGATGGATGGCGCCTAATCAAGAACTTGTTACTGGGGATGTTGGATTCATGGTGACCCGAAGCTTTATGGCCCCATCTCCTGGAGACGTAAGAATCTAAGGCTGATTGAAAGCTGTGGCCAGGCTTCGTGCCTGGCAATTAGAAGTCTACTATATGACATAGTAGTATTAAGAAGTAGCATCATCATGATAGAGGTAACAATCGATGTTGTTTTGCGGGCCAATGTGTTCAGAGTTGCGTTTGGCTTCATTAACATGTGGGCTCGGCAAGATACTGTCTATATAAGTTAGGGTTGCAGTACTAACTTTAAAACTTTGCATGGATAGTATCACCCCCCCTATACGATAGTAAAAACTCAATCAACTAAGGTAGATAGATGCCAGCGAAAATGTCAACAAAACAAACCACGTAGCTTGTTGACAGACCGCTTGACGAGCTATTAGCATAGGTCCAAGTAGTATTTGGGATACCAGCTCGCGATGTCGGCCCAAAAAAGCTGAACTAAGCGCCAGCGAGACGGTAGAACAACTAGCCTTAATAATCTTTACCAAGAGTCAACTTGTTGAGATAAGCAGGCTCATACAAGAACATAGTATAAAAAGTGCAAAGGTTCAATATTGTTTCTGGTCTCTTCTAAGATTCTGGATATCTTAGTTTTTCTTCTATATAGTATCATCCTGCTCATGGCCGAGCCTGGAATTAAGACTTGCTTTACGAGAAATTGGCTAGCATTTTTAACCCTGTATGCCCATGAAAAACATTGAAGAGCAACGTCAACACCATCGTCTATATACTTACCTGTCTTTCCACCATCCGCTGAATGCTGTTTGCTATGTTCTAGAAATCAGATCATATCTTGTTACGACTAATTCTCACGCCATCGCACTACTCATTAGTTGGCCCAACACGGAAGGTTCAAAGCCTTATCTGCTAGGGAGGAAAACAGAGTACAGAGGCCAACCTAAACTGCCGATCTAGTTCACTTACTGCATTGCGAAAGTTCCCTGTGATTGACGGCCAAGGGGCTCTAACGTTGATTGCGGGACAATATAGTGCGCCGGCAAAGCAATCTGTAAGCTATGCTATACCATTGTGCCACCGGGCCAGTCTGTCTCTTAAATAGTAACACTCACTGACTAATAGCATTAACTGTAGATTCTATAGCACATTGCACTTCCGTCGATTTGGAGGAGTTTTGAGTTAGGAAACTTAGAACGTTCTTGATAAGAAGAACCCCAAATATCTAATTGAGGCTTACACCAGCAAGCCGCCTTGCTCCGCAACTGGCTTCTTGTTACAGGAGGCGCATAGTATCTCTTGTGTGCTTTCTCCTTCTAGCGACAGCAAACACTTCGATCTCTCAGCCCCATACGGGTTCTTTCGGAGCTGCCCCGGAAGAGATAGCCTTGTGGTTCCTGCCGCATTGGCTCGCACCGAGAGAAGCTACGCCGCCCTTGCCTCCTCCTACTTGTTTAGGGGCGTATCGTTGATTTACATTTTCGTTCCTGTCCGTAGCCTTGTTTCTGCTTTGTTTACTATCATCATTCTGGCTTCTCCCTGCTTGCTTCCTTCAGAATCTGCTTTGTTTTCTCATCGTATTCATCGTGATCATAGTCGGTCTGCTTCTATTACGCCATCCTACAACATCGCCGCTTCTTTGGGACATATTAGATCATCTCTTCGTTGCCGTGCGGTGATATTCTTCGCTCACAGCCCTGCCGCTTATTCGTCTTATTGCCCTGTTTAGTAAAATACATGCTGTTTCATAATAGCAGCTATTTGTTTCTGCCTGCATCGTTCAGAAACGCCGCCAGGTTGCTTTATCCCTGCGATCTCGTTCCAGATCTTGACCTGGCTTCCACGCTTTTTCCAGACTGCCGCTTTGTTTCAGCCAATCAATCCTTTAATCGACAGCGCTCTAAGTCGCGTTAAATCCTTCGCCATCTACTATCTACCCATCGCGATCGTGCATAGCTAGCATCTCGTTGTTTCTTTCACCAAACAACACCTTTACATCAATCGTGGACTGTGATGTCTTCTGTCAGCCCTCCGCCTGAGGCGGCTTGGTTCTGGGCCGGTCTAGGATTCAGACTCCTTGACTGGCAGCCAGAAGATCTCTTAACGGCCTTAAGATATCTGTATCCATCTCTAGTCTACATCTACTTTATGCTAAGCACCATCGCCTCGGTTATGCTGCTTCATACCCTCCGCAAATCCAACGCAAAGAAGCCCGACCAGTTTCGCTCTTCCTGGATTTTGTTTTCTATCAAGACATTTTGCTTGACCTACTTCTTCCAACTCTTCGCTGTTGGCCTCCATTCTTATCTGAACTCAACATGGCTCGGCAAAGAAGACGAGGTTGTGAACATCACGGCCTGTATGCTGCTTTTTGCCATTCAGAACATCCAACTCTCTGATGACCAGTTCCCCGTCTGGTACCCTTACTACGGTAGTTGGCTCATCAGCGTAATTTGTGAGCCAGCATTGCTTTATAGCTGGTTTTTTCTATCTTCTACACCTCCCGACTACACCTCACCTTACGATGTCGCTACTCTGGTATTTTATAGTATTCGAATCTTTTTCTACGTTCTAGCCCTTCTGCTTTATATCGTCCAGTCTCGGTATCAAAGTCTCGATCCTGTCTCAGATGAGGAGCGCGCTCCTTTATTGAGACAAACTGGGTCTTTGCCAAACAATAGCTCCGGTGAATCTCCAGGCTGCAACGGTTCTTCTTACGGCTCCACTACGCAAGCTGTCAGTGTTAGCAATTCTGATTCCGAAGTCCAAAAGGGTGCAAATAATGACGAGGCAGCTGAAGCATGTCTTGACGATAACGACGACCCAGAAAGTCGAAAGGGTGAGCTTGCGTTCCAGAAACGTCTGATAGAAGATGGCAATTGGTTTACATACATCAAAAAGTTCAAGGTTAGTGCAATTTCAATACAACATTCAATCCGTGTAAGCAAATAATCCTGACTCGGCATAGATTCTCCTGCCTTATATCTGGCCAATGGGAAACTTTCGTCTACAGTTTTACGCCTTTCTCGTGGGACTATGCATGCTTGCTAGCAACGCACTCAATGTCTTATTACCTCGTCAGATTGGTCTTATTATGGATTCTCTAACCGGTACTGTGGACTCTGTCATCTGGAACCAGTTAGCAGTCTTTGCCCTTCTGAAGATTCTGGCCTCTGACTGCGGAATAAGCTTCCTACGTGAATGGTTCTATTTCCCTATCTCTAATTATTCTCGGGAAACGCTCAACCGCGCTGCATTCAACCATGTTTTGCAATTGTCAGCTGACTTTCATGACTCCAAAAGTACCTCTGAGACTACGATGGCGATTCGTGGCGGCGAGCAGTGCTCAACATTGGTAGAGACGGTCCTTTTTGACGGATTTTCCCGAATTTTCGATCTCTTTGTGGCCATTGTCTATCTCACATCAACCTTCGGACCATATGAGGGCCTCATCACGGTTACAACCGGCACTTTGTATCTCTATTTGTCTGCCAGTTTACTTAATAGTATGCGTGGCGTCCGCCGTCAATATGTCGCCGCTTACTACGACGAAGGTAAGGCCTTACACAATGGAATTGATGGTTGGCAGACGGTCGCTTCGTTTAACCAGACTAACTACGAAAGCCGCCGTTACACCAACGCTGTCAAGGTTCTCATTGAACGCATGAAAAAATATACTTTCCATTGGTTTGGCACCAGAGCCTGCCAATCTCTCTCACTTCTGGGAGGTCTTTTTGCTGGTTGTTTTTTGGCCGTTCTCAAGGTTAAAAATGGAGAGGCAACCTCTGGTCAATTTGCCATGCTCCTTATCTACTGGAGCCAGCTTTCGGGTCCCTTGATGCACCTGTCCTATATCGGAAAGAGTGTCAGCACGATGATGATTGATGCTGAGCGAATCCTCGATCTACTTAATACTCAATCCTCCGTTGTCAACAAGCCTGGAGCGCACCCATTGAATCTTCAGCGAGGTGATGTTGAGTTCAATGGTGTCACATTTGGATATGACGACAAAAAGGACATCGTCCAGGAGCTATCGTTCCATGTCCATGGCGGCCAATCTGTTGCGTTTGTTGGTGCCACGGGAGCGGGAAAGTCAACCATCCTTAAGCTTATATCTCGCTTTTATGACCCCAAAGCTGGCCGCATCTTGATTGACAACCAGGACATAAAAAACGTCGACCTATACAGCCTTCGCAGCCATATCGGTCTTGTCCCTCAGACTCCAGTGTTGTTCAATGACACCATCATCAACAATATTCGCTATGCCCGTATCGAGGCAACAGATGAAGAAGTTCATAAAGCTTGCGAGGCTGCTTGTATCCATGACAAGATTCTCGGTTTCACTGATGGTTACGACACCAAAGTTGGTGAGAGAGGCGTAAAGTTGTCCGGTGGCGAACTACAACGTGTTGCCATCGCACGCGCTATCTTGAAATGCCCTGATATTGTGCTTTTAGACGAAGCCACAAGTGCTGTTGACACCGATACTGAACAGAAGATTCAAGCCTCCTTTGAGAACCTCACACATAACCGGACAACTTTTATTGTCGCCCACCGCCTGTCAACAATCATGAAAGCTGACCGTATCGTCGTCATTGGCGATGGGAAGATTCTGGAAACGGGTACTCACGATAGCCTCCTAAAAGTCCGTGGAAAGTATCACAACCTGTGGTCTAAGCAGGTTTTCCTAAAGCCAATGCAAGCCAAAGGAGTTGAAGACCTTGACAAAGATACGTTTGTTAACGATCTACCAGATGAGGTGGTAGATGCTCAGCGTGCCAAGATCACAGGCTCATCTACTGCGCCAGAAACTAGTCCCAGCACAGCGTCTAGTAGTGACACCATCGCTGCAAATTCTGCTCATGGTGAGCAGCAGTCTGGATCGAAGGCGATTGAAAATGTATCGAGAAAACAGTCCCACTCGCTCTAGGTGTCGAGCCTGAACCCGAACGCGCCTTCGTTTCAACCTGTAAGCTATCCGCCTATTGAAAATGCCACCCAATCTCAACATCAAGGTGTTTATGAAACCTCCAGCCCTCTAGCTATAAAAAGCCCATCTCCTCACTACGATTTCTCTGTCCCCATGGCTCTTGTTCCACTCGAAATTCTTCGTAACAGCGCCTTCGCCAACACCAATGTACTTTCTGGTCCAGCCCTCAAGTTCCCAAGCCCTAGTACCGAAGTTCCACTTTCTAGCTTCACTCCCCAGCTGAAAAGCATACCAGGTTCTAGCTCACGGGTAGATAACAGTCAGCTACAGTATCGGTCATCCCAGGACAAGAGCGCTACCGGTGATGTCAAAGTGGGATACCACCGCCCGCGGTATTGCCCTTTGGTCAACTCCCAGAGCGATCCTATCCACATTCCTAGCGAACTCAGCTCGATTCACGAGTCCGAGGAAGACATGCAGCATATCGTTAGAAAGTCTAGTCTTGTAAGCCAGGTAAGGAATATGTGCTGATGCTCACTCTATCATATAAAATGTGGCACATCCAGTTAACTTAAATATAGGATTCCAATTTCAGCTCTGAGGAATATCTACAGGGGCTTGACGGCGCCGTTGACGCCAGCATTACCGAATCAAGCCGTAACACTTCCAGATCTGTCTCGGAAGATACCCGAGCCCGACAAGCAGCCCAGTGGCAGGAAGGCTTCCGCAAGGCGGACGATGCCGAGCATCAATTGGCCCATCATGAGCGTGGCCTCTCTTACTGGGGTCGCCTATTCCTCCAAAACGCCGAACAGGCACGCAAGAGACATAGTCGTAACCGCAATGGTGATTGAACTAGGCGTAGACTTGCGTTAACCTTTTTGTTTTTTGCTCTCTTTCTTCGATTTTTATTTCTAATCTCTTTCCATCTCTGCATTTTAATCGATATCATTCTCAGCACCCGAACTCTCACTTGACAGAGTACATGATATACCCGCAATTGTATGTAGGCTCTAGTCAGAAAAGAGAGGGATGCTTAACACAAACATACACTCATACAACAGCTTCTTAGCTGCTAGGTTTTTTTTTACTTTAGCAAGCACACGCAGTAGCATAATATTAGACGGTTTTATCGGTGTTTACAGCAGGCATATCTTGGATTGTTTTATAAGGCCAAATGTTTTCGTATTGTCTATGATAGACGGGAAGGAAGGCCGAAATAATTCACTTTTTTTTTTACGTTTATAAAAAGGGACGGGGGTTGGGGAGGGGAGGGGGGGTTGGAAGGTATCTTTCTTTCAGATTCTAATGTTATTTTAAATGGTAGAAGGTAGAATTCGCAGCAACAAAATTAATTACAGTACCAAGAAGCCTATACGGCAACATGAGTATACGATCATTGAAGCAGGATTGATGCGTTGATCAGAGCAAGTAAAAGCAGTATATGTTGAGGAGAAGAGAAGTCGGTAGAGGAAACAAGACCAAGCCAATGATGATAATATTTAGTATTTTGTTCTTTTGGTTTTTTTTTGTTATTAGTGTTTTGTTGTCGTGTGTAGCGAACATGTAAATTCATATTATCATGTATATTATCATATCGGGTTTTACTGGGAACCAGCGCCAGCACCAGCGCCAGCACCAGCACCACCGCCGCCCATCAAGTTACGGGCCCTAAAATGATTGGGAAGAAGGGACAAGGGAGGTTAGCGGATATTACAAGAGGAAAAAAGGGAAAAAGAAAAACTTACATATCAGCAATGGTAGGATCGCTCATCAGCGTAGACATATCGGGCATGCCGCCGCCGCTGCCCATGTTCTCGGCCATGGCACGGAGACGAGGGTTGTTTATGAGGTTTCCCATCATGTCGGGGTTACTCATCAAGTTCTGGGCCATGCTTTGGAACATGGGGTTGCTCATGATGCTACTAAAGTCGGGCATACCACCAGCACCGGCGCCGCCACCAGCGCCACCGCCGAACAAGCTAGACATATCGGGGAAGCCACCAACGCCAGCTCCAGCGCCAGCAGCACCGGATGCGCCAGCAGCAGCGGCGGCAGCCGAGGAAGGAGAGCGGGTTGAGGTTAGATCAGCGGCACCTTCGGTTTCTTCGACGCGGCGCTTGGCAGTCTCGAAGCCCTTCTTCATGGCGTCGCTACCGCCGTTGCCCTCGTGCTCGATGCCCTGAGCATAAGCCTCCATAGCGCCGCGAGCATCGCCGAGAGCAAAGCGGGCGAGCCCCAAGCGCGACCAACCCTTGGTGTACTTAGGATCAATGGCCACAGCCGTCTCGGCGTCAGCCTTGGCTGACGTGTGGTCCTTAGCCGCACTATACGCGGCGGCGCGGTTGGATAGGTAGATGGCGTTGTTCGAGTGCAGCTTAAGGGCCTGCGAGTACAAGTCGATGGCGCTACGATAGTCCTTGCCGGCCATGGCAGCGTTACCCTTACTCTTCAACGACTCAGCGGCAGCCTTATCTTCGGCGCTAACAGCCGGCGCGGTAGCAGCGGCCGAAGCAGCGGCAGCAGCAGCGGCAGCGGCAATGTTGCCGGTAGGTGAGCCGGTCTTCTCTTTGGTCTGGCGTAGGGACTCGTACACAGTAAAGATCTGCACGAGGGTCTGGGGGCCGGTGGCGGCGCGGATGCCGGCGGGGTCGGTGATGTCGACCTTGAAGGAATCAGCGATACAGTTAACGGCAACTTCGATATTCTCGGCTTCGTCGGCGGCCAAGGTTCCGTCGGTCGTTGCGGTGTTAAGGAAGTCGCAGATGGCCAGGGCCAGACGCTGCTTGGATGAAAGGGTCGACTAGAGACAGGACGAAAATGTAAAGGCTTTCTATTAGAGCATTGCTTCTTACAAGATAGGTGCGGGGGCGGGGATTTCTGTTTCTTTTGGCTTCCACAGAGCTTTCGCCATGATATATCTCACGACATTTATAGCGCAGTTTAGCACCTACGACTGACGTGGACGGAAAAGAAAGAGAGCCACCTAGATAGCGGGGGAGGGGTAAGTAGGACTAAATCAACATACCATTTTAGAAGTCTATTGTTGTCTATGAAAAGTATCAGAATCAAACAAGGAAAACTAGACAATGAAGCGAATTGGATATCAAAAGAAGAAATAGAAAAGAGAGGAACAAATAGTAGAAGATAAACCCATATGATTGAAGCCTTAAGGTAGAGAAAGAAAGGAAGTGAGAAGAAAGAAATTCCAGAAGAACGACCTCAAAAAGAAGTGGGGTACAGGCCGCTTATACACATCTGAAGGTTATAAAGATAGGGTTACTGCTAGCTATTACTTGGAAAACCAGTTATGGATGTAATCATAGCTAAATGTGAGTATATTCAGATAAAACCTGATTTCAAAGAAACAACCGTAACGTAAACAAAGATAAAATAAGTCGAACATATATGCGCTTCTAGTTAAACGTGTTTATGAGATAGAAAAATGAATATATGCAAAAATATAACAATTATAAAAAGGCCAAAAGAGGGGAAGATACAGAAACAGAAGCATACTTTTGTGCCGTTTTATCAGGACGCCGTTTTCTTTATGCTCGATTGTTCTTCGTATTCCCTTCCCTTCTTCCATTCATCGAGAAAGAAGAGGAGGCTCAAAAAAGGGGCCTGTCCTTCATGACATGAAAAAAAAAATTACAAAGAAAGCAATTATCGGCTGTTTGTTTGGGTATCAAAGCCGCTTTTTGATATTTTGGTGTTTCTCCCCTTCCCCCCCGAAATGCTTTATTTTGAGCAGGAAAAAAAACCTCAAGATTTCCAAAGAAAAAAATTTACGAACAGATGCGTATGAAACTAAGAGGAAAAAGAAGAAAATAGTAAAGACAAAATGTTTTTTTGTTTTGTTCAAAAGACTGGTTCTTTTTTTGAAAAAATTCAGCTGTGAATACCGCCAGTACGCTCATGCATGCGCGCTCTCCGGACGCGGTCCTTCTCGCCGTCCCAAGTAAGGAACTCATCGAGGGCGCAGCCAGCAGGCACCATGGGAAGAACGGGCACCTTCTTGTCAGTCATGACCTCCAGAAGGGCAGGGCCGTCTGAATTGATCAGCCACGTCAGGGCATCGGTGACCTCCTCGGGCTTCACTAGGCGGCGGTGGGCAACGCCCATGGACTCAGCCAGCTTCATGAAGTCGGGGTTCATCTGGTGAGTGTGGGCATAACGATCCTCGTAGAAGAGGTTCTGCCATTGTGTGACCATGCCCTGCTCCTCATTGTTTAAAATGATCACCTTGACGCCAATCTTGAACTGGGCAGCAGTAGTCAGCTCTGTCAAAGTCATGTTGAACGACGCATCACCGTCAATGTCAATGACCAGGGCATCGGGCTGCGCCACCTTGGCGCCAATGGCGGCAGGAAGACCGAAGCCCATGGTTCCCAGACCACCAGAGGTGATCATGGAACGAGGGTGGCGCCAGCGGAAGTGCTGCGCAGTCCACATTTGGTGCTGACCGACGCCAGTAGCAATGTAGGTCTGGTCCTTGCGGTCGGCCACAAGGTTGCTCAGTTCCTCAATCAGAGCTTGAGGTTTGATAGTGTGAGGACGCTCATTGCGCTCAAAGTCGGAAAGGGGCCACTTCTTCTTCCACGAGTCGATATCGTTGAACCACTCGTTGCGGTCCTCACGAGTCTTGGCATGGACGAGAGGCAGGAGCTGCTGCAGGTTCTGGGCAACATCACCCTCGACGGCCTCGGTGGCCTGCACCACCTTGTTGATGTTCTTGGGCAAGATCTCAAAGTGGACAATACCACCACGGCCATCAGCGGCAGCTTGGCGGGCAGCGGGGGCGAATTTGGAGACGTTCAGAGTCACACGGTCATCAAAACGGGCACCCAGGGCAATAATGAGGTCGGCATTCTGCATGGCCATGTTGGCGTAGGCGGAACCGTGCATACCCAGCATGTGTAGAGACTTGTCGTCAAGCTCGTCAAAGGCTCCCAGGCCGTGCAGGGTAGTGGTGACAGGCAGGTGGGCCTTGTTGGCCAGAGCCTTGAGAATTTCAGGGCCGCCAGGAGACAGTATGATACCCTGGCCGGCGTAGATGACAGGCTTCTTGGCTTTGTTGATCAGATCAGCAACACGAGCCACAGAAGCAGACAGCTGGCGCTTGGTGAGGTCCATAGCAGCGCGCGAAGCGGCCGAGGGGAGGCTGGGCAGCGCGGCGCTGGAAGGGATGGCACGGCGCAGAACACCGGCAGTCACATCCTTAGGCAGATCAACCAGAACGGGGCCAGGGCGGCCACTGGTGGCAATCTCGAAGGCCTCGTTGATGCGGCGGGGCAGCTCAGCAACTGAGCGAACCATGACGTTCCACTTAGTGCAGGACCGGGAGATACCGACAATGTCGGCCTCCTGAAAACCATCAGAGCCGATGGCAGAGGTGGGAACCTGGCCACAGAATACAACCATGGGGGTACCGTCAGACATGGCATCCTGCATAGGAGTGATGACGTTGGTAGCACCGGGACCCGAGGTCACCAGCACGACACCAGGCTTGCCAGAGGCACGGGCGTAGCCCTCAGCCATGTGGCCGGCACCTTGCTCGTGGCGAGGCAGGATGAAATTGAAGTGTTTGGAGTTGTAGATGGCATCGAAGACGGGTAAAATGGCACCACCAGGGTAGCCGACTATTATTGCAGTAGGTTAGTGACTGTGACAAACTCTGTGGCAATATCGCATATGTTGTTTCAGTTGTTCCTTTTGAGTCATGTATCGAGTCACAAGTTGGTGTAAGTCGATATGGGTCGGTAGGAGTAGACAACAGGTAGGCAACGGGTGGTATAGTTGTTACTTACAGACATGCTTGACGCCATGTCTTAGCATCATTTCGTGGAAGATCTCACCACCAGTCTTGCCGATGAAACTATCCACAGCATGTTAGTTTAAGAACGGGGCGGGCCATTGCGTATTCGAGTAGCGCTATTTGAGGGTTTGCGTTAGTGTAGAGGAAGTACGTACGACTCATCCATGACCACGTTCTTGCTCTTGAGGGGCTGCACATGGCTTTTATCGTTTTTGCTGATGACGTTGAAGGCCGGGCTGGAAGCTTCGCGAGTCAAGGGACTGTAGCATGGGTTTCTAGTTAGCAAGACAACTTGAATGATTGGAATATGTGCTAGTTCAGAAGATTTTTGAGAAGTACAAGAGTGGCTATTCTCGGGCGCAATATCGATGTGATCAAGAGGGTGTGGAATGCCAGTCCGATGGTCGGAGGACAAGACAAGTGCTTGCAAGATGTCGAGTATCGCAGTGTGATGTTGCGTTGGATATTTTTGTTGGTGGTGGACGTGATAAGTGTAGTGGGCAAGTTAATGGTGTGTAGTGCAGCGCTTCTGGTAGGCTAAACTCTGGAAATGGTGTGTGTATATGTGGAAGACTCACGCGGCAGCAGACGGCGTC
This sequence comes from Endoconidiophora laricicola, assembly GCA_001640655.1. NCBI lineage: Eukaryota > Fungi > Ascomycota > Sordariomycetes > Microascales > Ceratocystidaceae > Endoconidiophora > Endoconidiophora laricicola. The sequence goes on along the minus strand of LXGT01000190.1, from coordinate 43,873 downwards.
GCCTGGTTGCGAGTGCTGTTAGTCAGACTGCGAGCAGCGAAAGAGATCGCAATGGCTTGGTTTGGTGATCGCCGTGAGATGGCAGTCGACCGGCCCAGCGCTGTGATGGCACGAGATCTGTACATTTTTTGCGTTTTTTTTTTTTATGTGAAAGAAGAAAAGAAAGAAAAAAAAAAAAAAAGGAAGGAAGTAACAAAAGAGAAGGAAAACAACGATTTTTTTCGGAAAAGAAAATGAAATAATAATAACCGTTCCAGACACGATTCACAGGGCAAAAAAAAAAAGTTGGAGGAAAGTCGTAGTCTGGTTGCTACTATCAGCCGGACTGTAACAGCGTCAACCAACGGCGATTTCTGATGACACAGCGCAGTAAGAACAATCAGGCTCGGAAGGATTCTCGATAGGCTTAGACAGAGAAGAAAGATAGAAAAAAATTTAGTGCGCCAGTGGCTAAAGCGTCTGTCTGGTCTTTTCGACTAGGGGGGGACAGAAGAAGCAGCAAAGCGGATGCAATTTTTCTCGTCTTTCGGTTGTGCAAAGCTGACAGCGGGACGTACAAGAACTAACAAGTGATGAAGTAGGTTGGCGGTCATATGTAGATATTGCCAGGCCAAGTTGTGGACGATACAGAGTTCCAAGAAAAGAGACGTGATAAAGAATGGCGATGGTCAAGAAGGAGAGGTTATTGATTTCCCCAATTCTCCATGTTTTTTGGGCATCTACTACCACGATTAGCACCAAAAAGAGCACAATATTGATATTGAATACTACAGCCTAAAATCCCTTTCACCTGTAATATCTGTCTTTCCTGACTCATTATCTAAAACAAGATTTCCCATCCATCAATCGATCCCAATGTTCTTATGCATCACATAGCTTGTCCATTACGTTAATCCTCCAATAACATGTTCGTCGCCAAACGTCCGTGAAAAAGAATCATAGCGAAAGAAAGCCGCAATCAAGTTCCGCTTGTCCATCCGTCCGGCTGCAAGATTTGTCATAAAGCGACGAGCATTTCATAGTGTGAAGATGCAGAAAAGAATGAATATACAATCGCATGGCTTTCCTGCGCCCTATTACTCAAGCTTTTGTGGGGTGACTAGAAAAGTCTGTCATCCAATTCACACTGTTTGACATCATAATGAATTGGTGTGTTCACACAGTGTTTTTATAGCATACACAGTGAAGCAAGTCTGATCGTTGAGAAGATAGTGGCGATATCGGCTTGTGCGAAAAGTCACTACTATTACTACTACTACCACTACTACTACTAGTTGCATTTAGTCTCATTGGCAACAACCATAAAAACAAAAATATTACAGAACCGGTAATAATTGACTAAAAGGCTTTTCTCCTTTACAAAGTAGTATCGTCGGCAAAATAAACAATAAATTAATGTCCCGCCCGTATCGTCCATAATCCTGTCCAAGTAAGCTGGCCAACGGCCTTTTTTTGGTTGTAATTCTAATGGTCATCATCAAGCCGGTTCAGTTACATTATGCTGCAAGTTAAGAAAATACCAGATCCGTGCCGATACAGCGCTACCGAGCAGATATGTATGCCCCAATAGGAGAAAGATTTCAAGTTATTATACATAGTATCAACTGCTAACTATAGTGGGATCCAAATTCGGCATCTCGTACTTGTGTCGACTTTCGAGTTGCACATCCTTAGGGTTTTTAGGGTTAACCATGTCGTCTAAGTCCAACAGTTGAACATTCGTTGCTTACGTTCCAAAGACGTCCGCGAACTGGAAAGGCAGCAATATACGTAGCATCTCTTGAATGTATCAGGGCTGCAGATGGCTGGCCATGCTTGCAAGAGTCTATGCAGCCGAATCTTTTCATTTATGCAAAACCGTAAGAGTCCGCCTAGCCAATGCTTTTATATTGTATGTTGGCTTCTTATATTTATAGAAAGGGGTGTAAGCAGAAAGAAGTCCCAAAACTCCTATTCTTTATCCTTGAGGTGGCCAGCTAAATGCTTGTCAAGGAATGTACGCGCTGGCAAACTACTTGTCTCATGCTGAAAACAGCAAAGTCTGTAAAAGGTCAAAGGGAAACTTCGCGGTGACTAGGTTTGGCTTGGTACACTTTGCTTCGCTATGAAGGCGACGCCTTGGACAAGAGCACAGCATGCCAGGTTTACGTCATGGCATGGAACAGATGATATCTACTAGATGCAGCACAAAGAAACACACTTGCATTGACTTGCCTTGACTTGCCTTGTATCTAAGACTTCTGGATCGTCTCTCTTGTCTGTCTTTAGTTATTCTGGTGTGGAACTTAGGATAGGCTATAGTATTTCGAGCATTTCCCATAGTTTCTTACTGCTCCTCTGGACTTTTACTAGAAAGAAAGGGAAGACATAAATATATATATATAGACTGGCAGCCCTTTTATGTCCCCTCTAGGCTTAAAAATATAGGTCAGTCACCTAGGCCTAGAGAAGGCCGGTGGTATAGAGCAACTGTAACAAAAAGCCAAAACATAAGGGGGAAAAAACCAGTCAAGATATGCCATGATATTGCGGGACGTAGGTCCAATTTGAGTCTGTGCATATGCAGGTTCTACATAGCAGTGGCTCCCGGCTTGAATCTGTGGCTTGAGGGACTTGGAAATCTAGAGATCAACAAGAGACTAGACAGACAGCCAGGATGAGAGCTCTTAGAAATATTGGCCCTCCTTTCGTTCTTCAAGCCTAATTTTGCAACCGGCCAGATGATTTTTAGTATCAATAAGGAACTAGGTAACAACGATTAGCCTAGCTTTTGCCGTCTAGATTTTGTAGCTCTTTTCACTGCCAGACAGTAATAAATCCCGGTAGCCTTACTGGCTTTCTGTTTGTATTGGGGGAATCGAAGCAAACAACAGCGAAGAGAACGGGTGCTGGACGTTCCGGGTATTCTTTCAGACTAAAGACCAAAAGATAATACTACTCATACCAGCAGAGCGGCCCCAGATAGGATCTGGTTTAGCCCTTTTCTGACGACTTGTTTGACGATGCTTGACACCTCATTTGCATCTCGCCGTCTTGACTCCCTTCACCCCCTGGCCCACAATCTGGCCACTAGATATATTCTCAGATGTAGGGAGTCTAGTCAGCTTGTACGGAAGTGGACTAGAATGATTCTTTGGCGATATGTGCGTTGTTGGAGGCTCACAGCAAAGCTGCAAGTATCTCTGAGAAGGGTGCGTCTAGCAGTGACGATACCTCCTAACCATGTTGTTTCTCGTGTTGGTAGGCGATACATTGGGCCCGGCCACGTGGTCTTGATCGGAATGTTCCACTTCTGCACGCTGAACACAGTCGTTGACGGCCTTCTAAGCTGTGGCACCGTTGCCCCTAAAAGTCCTCTAGAGTAACAAGTTGCAGTGACTAGGCCTGATATCCGTACAAAGCGATCGCAAGCTATTGAAATGCTAAGATATGTTGAGGTATTTAAAAAAAAAAAGTTAGTGGGGAGTGAAACTATCACGACTTGAGCACCTGGGGCCCCTTCCTGTTTGTCTATGGCCAAGACCAGACTCTTAGCGCTGTGTACATCGTTGCAAACACTGTAATAGTTGCTAGTCAAGCTTTGTTCGTCCAAACTCAAGCTGGTCATGATAGCTGAGGAGGACATCAATGCTTTGTCGCCCGCAAGCGGCTGTTATAAGTCCCTTCGAGTATAAGACCTGAGGCCATCTGAAGTCCCCGTTCTCACGATTTTCGGTGTGCTTCTCTGCTCAGTATCATCACCTATAGATATTCACCTGTATTGCGCATGATTCGTCAATTTTTTCTTTCTTGATATATCTTATCTCTAAAGTAATTTTACCATGTACTCCTTCCTTAGCATGAAGCTTACACCTTTGACTGCGCTGGTTGCACTGCCATATACTGTGAGTGCCGCTTTTGATACCACAACATGGGATAACTTTGCCGTGTACTGGGGCCAGAACTCAGCCGGCTCTTCCACTTCTCAGAGCCGCCTAGCTGAGTACTGCTTAGACAGTCCCGTCAACGTAAGTTAAGCAGGAAAAAAAAATATATATATTTAGTATGTGTGAAAGCTTGACTAACACAATTGACTAGATCATCCCGCTAGCTTTCATGAACGGCATCAAGAACCCACCGTCCGTTGACTTTGGTAGTGCGAGTGATGTCTGCTCCAAGTTCAAGGGATCTAGCTTGTTAAACTGCCCCCAGATTGAGTATGCTACATACATGTGACGGGTGTATCTAGAATTCTGCTGACATGTTCTGACCCCATGCGAATAGAGAAGACATACAGAGATGCCAGAAGAGAGGCAAAACCATTCTTCTCTCGATTGGCGGCGCCACCTACAACGAAGGGGGGTTTAGCTCGGTTTCCGATGCCCAGCAATATGCCGACCAGTTATGGGCCATGTTCGGTCCTAAAGACTCCTCGGCATCCGTCAATCGGCCCTTTGGTGATGCCGTGGTCAACGGCTTTGATTTTGATTTCGAAGCGTCGGCAAGCAACCTTGTGGCTTTTGGCCAACGCCTGCGCAAGAACATGGACGCCGCATCTAGTGGTCCATACTACCTCAGTGCCGCCCCGCAATGCCCTTACCCGGATGCTGCCAACGATGATATGCTCGCCGGCAGGGTATCCTTTGATTTCCTAATGGTGCAGTTCTATAACAACTACTGTAGCGCCGCGTCGTTCGACGCTAATACCACGGTGCAGGACAGTTTCAACTTCGACACTTGGGATACCTGGGCACGGGAGACAAGCATTAATAAGGACGTCAAGATCCTGCTCGGCGTGCCTGCGTCCAAGTCAGCAGCAGGTAGTGGATATGTCACGGCCAAGGAACTCGCTCCAGTGCTAGACTATTGCACGCGGTTTGATAGTTTTGGCGGCGTGATGATGTGGGATATGTCACAGCTGTATGCCAACGATGGGTTTATGGACGATGTAGCCGAGGCGCTTAGTTCGGCGTCATACAACAAACCAACGAGCGCTTCGACATCTTTGTTCACTAAAACCATCTCTTCTTCCTTTTCAAGCAAAACTACCAAGAGTAACATCGCATCCATTACTACCACTGCCAACTCAAACACTTCGCATTCGACTTTAATTACTAGCGCTCGGAAGACTGCATCGGCATCTAAGATATCGACGCCCACAGCCACTAAGACTTCGAGAGCCTCACCAGCAGACTCTAGTGTCCCAGGTAGTTATGAAGCCGGCCTAGACAGCGGGTTCACTACAGAGAGCGCCAACCAGTGAAACCCCAATGCGGCGGCAAAAATTGGTTAGGCTCGTCAAAGTGCAAGTCTTCATACGCATGTGTGGTAAAGAACAAATGGTACAGCCAGTGCGAGTAAAGTCAGTCTCGCGGTTACGAGTCAAGGGATATGTTCTGTATTCATATGTGAAACGTAGGGTAGACAGAGAGCTAGATGGAGTTAACCATGGTGGCCTATCATCTACGAAAAGCTTTTGCCGGTTTGGTTTGTTGATACATGTGGGCAATCTTATTGTTTTCGTCATGTTGGAGTTTCATTCTTCCCTTTTTTTTCAGAGAGCTCGATATTGAGGTCTACTGGACATCTTGTCGTTATTGTTCTTGTCTGTCTTTACCAACATTGCCTCTATCTGCTAAATATGTGGATGTTCGTACTTACAGTATGTAGTTATCTCTTTCTATATATGTGTGTGGTTATTTCATTTCTTTCACCTCAAAATCCGTAGAAAAATCAGGAACAGGAGGCTATGGTCAATGGGTCTCAGCTGTGCATTGTCGAACTTACATATTAGTAGCTGATATCAAGGTTACAGTCACATGGGCCTTTATGCCTCATTTCGTCCTATCGCCCAATCGAGACAGGACTTCCTTCTATAGCAAAGACTTTGCGTGTTGTATTTTATCGTCTTTCCTCCCTCTCCCTTCACGTAGGGACGACGGTAGAGGCGCTCGTCCATCGAGGCTCTTGGTGCCCTGTTTGCCTTCTGGGACAAGAGAAAGGCAGCTCGTCCCATTCCGAAAGGAACTTTCATGATAGAAAGCTGCAGCTGGGATTATGAAGACATGAAAAATTTATGACACTAAATCATGAAATGAAGCCTATGTGCCGAGGATAAAGTCCTTACACGCGATATGTAGTTACGCGGTCTATAAATCTCAGTAAGCCACAAAGATGTGTGTACAAAGCGAACAGTAGGAGTAAGGGAGAAGTAGTTGGTGGTAACACTGTAGCAATGGCTCTCAACAGACACTCCGAGACAATGTTCATGACGATCAAGCTTACGCCTCAAAATGCAAGGGATGAAAGGACACACCATATATCTCAAAAAGTGCAGGCGCCCTATTAGCAGATCTTAGGGGAGGGGGATGACCTGTAAAGATGCCGCCACCGCCTCGGCCATCGATTTTGATCTCATTGCACAAACGCCAACTAGTACCCGAAGCAGAGTACTATCAGGTTTAGCATTGATGCTTGCATCTCATAGTTGCCCGGCAAAGAAAAGAGATATATACCTCTCGTAAGTTCAGACTGCAGTAAGGATTGCAGGTGTGCATTTCTTAGCCAGTCGTTTCCTGCAGGAACAAGAAAGCCAGCGCTGCGTAACTTTGTAGATTACTGTCATTTTTTTGACAGACTTGCTTTTCGTGTACGGCGGATTGGTGGTAATGTCATCAGACGGGCCGGGGTTATGGTGATGTATGGCAGCCATCTTTATAGCGAACTTTTGTAGTAGTATGTGTATGGTCGAGTCTATGATGGTACTAGGACGAGGGAGGCTCGCTACAAGCCTATCAAGGCCTATCAAGACCTATTGTCTAGTATGTCAGAGCTTACAAAAGCGCCCCCATAGATTCAATTTCACTCGTTATAAGTCAGTACAAGACAGAGGCGGAGGGGCGTGAGGTGATGGATGGAGGCCACGACCACAAGCTAGATATTCAAGGCTAGGAAAGCCAAAAACCACATGCGTTCTCCAGACCCTTGATTAGGTTCCTTGGCATCCGATAACCTGAACGAACACTAGAGTTCGCGTCGCTTCCGGCCCGCCTTTTGATTATTGGCATTATCGATTGAAGTAACAATAGAACTTTAATTGATAGCTTTTACTATTGTTTAGTTCAAAGTTGTTTCGAATAGGCAATTTGTAACAAAGATTCCTCTAAATGCCATGGTTGCACAGCCCCAAGAATGCTGCCGGATTTATGGATCTGAAGCGTTTCCGTTAGTCACGATAATTGATCGCTCAAGTTGGCAGGTTCATAATGCGTGCTGGGGCTGAACTGAGAGCACCAAGATCTGGATGGTTCGCATAGCTTTAGCTAAATCTTGGCTTAGTGTACCTAGTTCAAATTACGTACTTTCTAGCACTGTATAAACATTGTTAGTCGGCTTAGATACGATGCTCTGTACGGTGTTTTTATATATAACGCACTGTTTACGTGACGGGGCACCCCCACGTCGATAGCCCAGTGTAAAAAGCTCAAATTATGGTAATTTTCCTCATTGCTACAGCGCTTTTGTTCCGTCATGAGTCTGTTCCAATTATATTAGCAATTGATTACCAGTAACTCTTATTCCCCTTATCTTCTAATCCGGAGCCGAGTTGCGGTTGTTTATAGCTCTGCACAAGTAATTTATCATGAGACAACGAAAATGTCGGCGTCTGCAAGGTTAACCGTTGATCTCTCTGTATGATATTGTTTTGTTCTTCCTGTTTCAGGGTACGTACAGGTGTCATTACTGTTTGTTTGTTTGTTTGTTTTGATAGTCTTCTTGACCTGGCCTAATTCCGTGGAAGCTTATCCGGGCGGAAGATTCTATAGTGGTACTAATAGTACTAGTAGCATCAATTAGTACATCTTCCGTTTTCTGTAATCCTATGAGAATGTTGCTATAAGGTAGGCAAGGTTATGCTAGAGCTGGCAAAACAGAGACAACGGATATCACGAAATCGGCCTATAACAAGGGAGCTTGCGGCGGAAGACTAGAAAAAGTACGATCATATTTTCAACTCATCACTCGATTAGAAGTGAACTATGACGAGTGATCATTTTTAACTTAGTCATAAATCGATTTACGTATTGGAACAGCACAGCAAGGGACAGGGATCGCAAATAGAGTATTAGACGACTAGATCACAACATCATCGGCAAGAGATCAAGGCAATCAATCCACCCATCTTTGTATGGTTGGACAAGTGTAGTTCGAGACAAGTAGTTGAATCCCATAGCCCTTAATTACGGCATCTGAACCATTGAAATATAATGGCCAGTTAATCCAATGAGAAGTCACAGGACGATCAAGATATATTGCTGTGCAGGATCGCCTTCGAATACCACGCACAAATCGACAACGTACATATAGAATCTGAGCTAGCACGAGAAAAGATCCCGATGAGCCAATCTATGTTTCTAATTTACAGAAACTCATATAGTACGCAGTCGTACTTCCCAACAACAGGATTTCTCGAAGTTTATAGATGGGTCTCTCTCTGCTCATAATGGCTCATAAATAGTACTACAAGCTACAGTGTCGGGTCACCGCCAAGGCGATACTAGTAGATGTGGTGCTGGTTGGACAGCTTAGCATTGAGCAGGATCGCAGGCACATAGGAAGCGCCCGCTTGAATAAATACCATATGTCATTAGTCGTCGGCCTATATCTCAAACTATGAGCAATAATGCGACTTAGCAAAGCTCATATATTGCCGACGTATTTTTTTCAGTGCTGCTCATCATAGACAGCACAGATGTTGTCATCTAAGATGAATCGAAATTTTTATATATTTTTTTTATTTAGTTTCAGTGCTGTGATTGTTAGGAAGGGTGATAGATACTTGGCAGCAGTGCATACATGCAAGTATACGTTAAAGACTGAATGCGTAAAATAGAGAGACATTGAGAGCATTCTCAAATGGCGACCTTTGCAAAAAAAAAAAAAGCCTTCTTATGAAAAACTCCGTGTGAGTATAGTGGCGAAACTCTGGGCCTCTAGTGTCACCAAGATAAACATTGCCACTAAGTCATTCATATAACACACCGTGACATAACTAAATTAGGGCTGGTCTTGTGTTTGAATCTGTTAGTGATTCCATTATTCATTATTTAAGCAGGAGCTTCATCGTGACGAATCACAACCCCGCATATAGATCCATGAAGGTTGAGCGAAGAGATTAAAAAAGAGCTTAAATCAAAAGGCTTCAACTTGCCAAGCGTGCTCATTTCTGTAGCAAAAAAAATCAGTACCCTAATAGTAGTATCGAGATAAGGTATCCCCACACTATACTGGAGCCTAGATACGACCCACTCTACAATAAGGATACAAGGGCTTTTGATGGATTCATTGCAAGTCTGAGTCCCGTCGCCCAGGCCTTGTTTTGTGCCAGCCAGACTCTCTGAGTTCGTGATGCTGTGTTGAGACGCCTCTGTATCTTGTATCACAACTTTTGGGGTCCACAAAACAGCTGCTGTTTGCTGCTGTAGTTCTAATTGTTGCTATTGCCTACCAAGATACAAGCCCTGCCCTCCAACATCAAAAGACGCACAAATATGCAAATATGGCTAATAGTAAGTAGTAAGTAGTAAGCCAAAATTACAATATTTACCCATATCATCAGTAGAGATACAAGTATGCTTCTTTTGAAGCTGATGAACAGCGCAAATCTCAATTATAGCATGCTTTTGAAGCTTGCATGTCATCCCATATCGAGGCTCTCGTTCACAGGTTTCTATTGCTTTCTCTACAGATATAGCCGTTCTGTCTTTTCTCGGCAACTAGCGATAAGATAGAGGAGACTAAGGGAGGCTTGCTTGCCTTACCACCGTGCTGGCTGTTATGCCCTTCCAGTGCAACTTTAACCCCGGCGTGTCCTGAACGAACCCAGTTGCATGCAGATTCGATAGCAGTCTTGTTTATTGTTTGCACTGCCATTATCATTGTCAAAGGAGCAAAATACAAATCGTCCCCTCCAGCGCTATAATTTCACAGCCCATACCAGTGGTCGCGCGCTGCCATAAATTTTTCAGTTCTTTTTTTACTAGCATATCTGCCTTTTAGCATCAGGTACACTCATCATTATCACTTGTTTGCACATCAGAACATTCTCTATTTGTTCATCTTTGTTTTTTGGTTTTATTTGGCTCACTAAATTAAGCTTTTCAAGCAGACTTGGTTGCCGCCAAGCTCCCTCCCTGTACAGCAAACTTTGATTGTAAATCAGTCATCAGCATTAGCCAAAAGATACATGTCCGGGGTCTTATCAGTAACCACTTCGGTGCAATCGCTCTCAAATATTTTTGGCTACTTCTTGCCACTCAGGCTGGTCCAATACGATATATAACACCCACGCCGCCTTTTATCTTCTTTTTAGCTGACTTTGGTCGACGATCTATGCTGCTTAATGAATTCCATTCGGCTTCTTCCACTTTGCGATCAGTTTCATATAAAAAGTTGTATTTCCTTCCTTAATTATCCTTAGATTATTCTACCATTTACTCCGACAGTGGCCTCTTTTATTCTCTCATTCTTCTTTTGTTCCTGGCCCACTAGCCCCGTCTAATTGTCGTCTATCATCCTCTCGAAGATAAAGCTCTCTTTAGTCGCACTTGTCAGCTTCCTTAGTGTGTCGCTCTTCCTCCACTGATAACCTCTCTCTATCACTCCACGATAAATGGACCCTCCAAATCCATCTCCTAGGGCCCGTCTATATCGCTCCACGACTGCTACGATCACAGATACCCGTTTGGTATATCTATCATAAGACTGCAGATACAAAACACATATCGCTTTTGTTCCGAATTTCGTTTTCTTTTCAATATTTTTCTGGCAGCAGCTTTATCTACCTTTTCTGGTGTACACCAAAGCTGCCAACCTATTGATTGGCCTTTACTTGTTATCACCACTTGTAGTGGTACTTTATTTCTTATTATTCACTGTCCATAATGGCTCCGAACGTCCCAAACACCCAACAACAATCTAGTTCGACACAAGTACAATCACAAAATGGTTCAATAAACAGCTTTATGCAAGCTGCTCAGGTCCACTCATCACAAATTACCGGCCGCCCAGTCTCACAGGCCTTATCTGTCAGCATGAGTGTAGTTGGCACACCAAACAGCTCGCACCAGCTGGAACTTGATCGCCAAATGGTGCGCCATCTACTCACTACATACTCTCGGGAAGAACTGACACGCATCTTCCAAGAAGAAACACGCAAGCCTATAAGTACGTACCGCGTAGTTTGTCTATCGCACTGAATTGGAAAGAGACCTCTTATCAGTCTAACAAAGTCATCAAGTAGAACCTGATCAATCCGAACGCTCATCGCTATTGTCAAGCTACACCACGTCGACAACTGTATCCAATCGCTCTAGTGTATTCGATAGTGCCGCTAGCATTCGTACATCTTCGGACGCGAGCTCTATCTCCAGCAGTAGCATCTTTTCAAGCGTCTCCTCCAAGCTTCTAGGGCGCAAGCTATCATCCCATGCTTCATCGTCAAAGCAAGCTTCTGGATCTTCGGTAGAGCCTCAATCGTCATCTTCTAAACAGAAAGCAACCTTTGTGTGTGGATTCTGCAGTGAGGGGGGCATCATTAAGACCTGTACACGCAAAAACGATCTCAAGCGCCATATGGAAGATTTCCATAACATGAATGCGCAGTGGCATTGCAGGCATCGCGGCTGTCAAATGATATTCGACTGGCAGACTGCGTACAAAGCACATCTTAAGCAATGCCATGGCGGTTCTCGTATGTCTCTTGACGATGCCAAAGTCCATCTCTGTCCGCAAGTTGTATTTGCCTGTGGATTCACCAAATGCAAACAGGTATTCGAGTCTCCCGGTGATGTTGAGGCGCCCAACTACTTCAAAGAGTACGTTGCCCATGTGGTGAAGCATTTTGACGATGGCGTCCAAAGTAGCGGCGAGTGGTCATATACCACCCGTATGCGCAACCTTATCCGCCAGAGCCAGGTCGATCGAGCATGGGAGGAGTACGGCTGGGATAGCGAGAGCGAACGCCAGCTAAATTGGTTACCGTCTACGTCTCTTGTGCTGCGTAAACGCTTAGAGTGTCGTCACATAGGTGACGTCTCCGCGTTAGTACATTATGCCGTCCAACTAGGCACAACCCCCGACGCACCCATCAAAATGCACCAGAGCTTCATCACTCCCGTAAAGGACAGTTGCACCTTGAGGGTCGTTGGCCACATTTCCAATAATTCAAGCACGATGCATCAAGAAATTCCTCAATCATATGATTTTCGCATCTCTCGCAACACGAATCCCGCGCTGGCAAACTATCTTGCTTCTCAACGGAGAGTTACCGTCCAGTCTAGGAGGGCTCAACGCGCACACCACTACAGCTCAAGATCAGCTGGTGTCAATCCGAATATGGCGTCTCCTAGCACTCATCACTACTTCCCCACACAAAACATCGCCATGTCTCGACCAGCGAATATGTTCGACAGCCAAACGCAAGCTGCATTCGCACATAACCACGGCGGTATGATACCACAGACCGGAGGCATCATCGCCGACGATCTTCAAAGTCTCCGCTCGTTGGCAAACGGATCGCCAGAACCTCATGATATTGCTATGGGTGATGCGGGTCTGATGACCCAAAATCTGAGGCATGCGTACCATGGCTTATCTGCCGATATGGGTACACCAGGTCCCTTAGACCACCACAGTCCTTTTTTTGATGATCCTGTCTCCGGTCGACCGTACTAGGACTGTCTGATCCAGTCTCGACTCTGTCTTTTTTCTTCAACTTCCATATCAAGCTGCCATATAGCATACATCTGACAAGTTGTACTTTTTTAGCTCTATATTCCTTTTGTCTATATACCCTCAGATGACGCAGAACGGGCCGTCTCTGACTATTTTCCCCTATATTCCACCATGTTGACATTTTTTTTTATATTTTGTACCATGTGACGCTTTTTTCCTAAAAGCTGTATCAATAAGATCTATGTGGTCCATATTGCGCCGAATTCTTCGTCTCTATACATATTCACTTTTGTTTTCATATGTACGACTCTCCTGTTGTTTTTAGCTCGTGCTCAAGGAAAGCATGACAGGTCGGTTTCTTTTTTTATTTCCTTTTTATCCCACTTGATTATTCATTCACTGAACATAGACGGAGTTGCTGTTATGTCGTCATACGATCAAGCGGGTATTTGACATCTAAGCTGATAGTCGCCCTACTACTCTGTTTTATATCTCTTATGTATCATAACTTACACCTCGTATTCATTGTCGTATAGTGCCTGGTATGACTCTGCCACTATCACAGTCCATCAGGAAAGACATCCAACTTACTTACTTACACACTAGTCCCTATTGGGATAACCGAATGTGAACCTAAAGCGTATCGACATGTTACTAATATGTGCCTGAAAAATGTGCTTAATCAGCTTACTGGCAGTAGTTGAAGGCTAGCGGTAATTTTTTCTCATCCTGTCTTAGTTTGTTCTTTATAAATGTACGCAGTTGCGCATCTTATTGCAAGCGAGGGGGCGCTTGTTATCTATTCCCTCTTCTTTCTTGTTTGATCTTCTCCTCATTCTTTTCCGGTCTTATCTTTCTACAGCAGTCCAGCAAGAACGTGAAAGAAAGCATAGGAATGCATTTTTAGGTCTAACATACGGTAGACTAAAAGATTTTGATAAAATGGAGGAAGCGTATGAGCACCGTATTAATAGAAACTATCATGTTGTTAGGTTTAACATGAAACTTAGCTATTCAATAGACAGCCGATGCCTTGAGGCTATTGACCATCTTCAGCGCATCCGAGCAGGATACTAGACAGATACAGCAGCCGATCCGATACCCCATTGAGTCTTTGGGTTCACGAGACTTGTTGCATTTCTTCGTTCGCTTCAAGTGGTGTTAGTATGCATACCAAGATGAAAGAAACCCTAGTCCAAGTCTCCGCCGTTTTCACCATCCCGTTGCATTTCCAGTCTATACTCTCTGCCTAATGCGGACCTTGAGCCGCGCAAAGGCAGTATAATATATAACATCAATCAATCAATCACCTTTAACCACGCAAAGGCAGAATAGTATATAATATCAATCAACCTACCGAGCCTTCTAAGGACCACAGGCTACTACTACTAGAACCACGCTTCGAATAGCTAGCAGGTCACATTTGCTGTGGGCTAAACAGCTATCAGTTCACTTTCATTGCAATGTGGTTGTCCAACGTTGTGAACGACCAACATACTGGCAAAAGGCAAGCTTCAATCTGTATCGGCCATAATTGGAAAGCTTCTACTTCTGCTTTAATCGAGTACTAGCAGATATAGACTTTAAGAGTTGGTTGAGACGCAGCTATCAATAAGCACAACGGTTTTCTTAGCGAAGTGGTTATTCTAATGCTTTGCAGTCTTACAGAAAATGGTTGGTTCAGAGTACGACGGAAATCGGCACAAGATCTCAACAAATAGTAAAAGCATTGTGCAACCCCCAGTTCCCATTTCCTTCTGTACCGATAAGGACATTGAGACTACAGGCAACGACATTGAAAAAGTACTCGTTGGGAGGTCTTCGCCAATCCAATACGTCCGTGAAGCATCTACAAAAGCACACCATGTCTCATGGGGTAGTTTCTGGCCTTCTTTTCTTTGCAACTATAGACGTGACGACGAAATCCATTCATGGCTTTCAATGGATTGTACTTATAAGATGAGTTAGTATAAAATGTGGCTCTTTTGCCCAACAAATACTGGGCTTAATATAGCCCGCTTTCCCGTTCCATTTTGCGCTTACTGACTATCAAGGAGGGGAAGGATATGGTTGGCTCGTCAGTTATATTGGAAAAAGCGAGACAGGAAAATCAAACTCGACTCTCCGTGGTGCCTAGCATACTTCAGCAGTTATGCATTTTTCCATATACACTCAAGCATTGTCTTGAACATCAAGCGCATGTGAAAGAAGTTAAGTTCTAATGAAGGGGTTGACACCACCTGTCGTTGTATCATATACCCGCCAAGGCTTTTTGACTTATGGAAGTTTATCGTCCGCAGCGAAATCAAGAACCAACTCGCGACACTACATCGAGCAACATAGCATCATTTATATAGAGCGGGAGTCGTAGCCGTGGGGCAAGCTGCTATATAGACGGTTGTCGGAACTTCGGTTATCATACAACATCTTAACAAAGCCAGTCCGCGGCTCCCTCCTCGCGGTGTCGGGCATGCAAAGAAGCCCTTTGACGTAGTCCGGGGCCTGTGGACTGAAGGCATGATTTGGGCTATGATTAACTCACGGAGAACCTTCACTAGTGGATGCATAACGCTTATCCTTATTCAGGTTTTGCACTGGCTTCCATGATTGCTCGAATTGATACCTTCATCTCGTTTATAAACTTCATAAACCTACTAATAGCCCTGAAGCGACTCGCGAAAGATTTCGTTTTGAGACTCCCAGCCGTCTATGCACTGGCATATTCTAGAAACAGCAAGGCATCTCGTGCTCTCATAACCTTTGTATCGTTCTATATACATCTATATATACTTGCCTCCCCCATATCGTGCCTCATTCTTTTTCATCTTCTCTTGTGACGTATCCTATCTTCAGTCTTCCTTATCGTGATCTATCTCTCATTTCGTTTTCCCTTTTGTGACACCAGCAAACTCTCTCGTTCTCCTTACTATCTTATCCTCCTACGCTATCATGGATACCTTTACCATGGAAACATTCAACTCTCTTAGAATGGACTCACTCCACTCGGCCTTCAGCTACATACGGTATCATTCCGATAACCGATATTTGTTATACTTATTTCTTACTTGCTAACTGCGGCATCTATTTAAGATTAGCCTTTTAACAACCAGGCATCTATCAATGTGATCCTAGAGCCGAATGTCGTCACGAATACTAGAGACAAAGCCACCCAGTGGTCGCACTTTATCAAGCACTGAAATCAGCGTTTATCCGTTGTCGGCTCCTCACCCTGCAAAAAGACACACCTTCCCCCCTCCTCTCACATGCCAACTAAAACAACAAAGTACAGCCTACTGTTAGCTCTCGGGGGCTATCTTCTCTCAAGTATGCCCTAATTATTGACGAGATGACTTGACGCCACAGCAGCGCGCGGACGCGAGCGACCCTTGGTGGTGGTGGTAGAAGATGGAACGGCATAAGAGGAGACACAGGTAAAGAAACTGCGTGATGGGGTAATGATAATGGTAATCGGTCTGCGTTCCGTAAAATAATGAATGAAATAACTATTATAATTTACAAATTTGTATATTTGAGTCTCTCTCTACATCCGACGATTAGGGTTTTGTTTATAATTCTGCCTTTGCGCGGTTCGAGGTCCGCATTAAGCAGCCTGGGTTCTAAGAAAACCAAATACAACTGAGAGATGGTCATGTTCGAACTATTTGTGTTCTATAGCTTCTCTGGACGGACTAGGTGGGATTATAGTTGACGGCACTAAAGACTATAATCCCCCCCCCATTTCATCCGTCCTCTGTTATTAGTCGATTATAGTGGGTCTAAGTGGTAAAGAGAAAACTCTAAGGAAAAACCTTCCGTTGCATCGTTACTACATAAACTTCTGCTTGCATATTTAGGCTTAATAACTGCAACACTCCCATCAAGTAGCTTTCTCCTTCAGGCGATGCAACGAGCGTGACCAACCATCTGTGACCACCGAACCGTAAGATCGGCGTAATGAAGTGACGTTGGGTTCATCCACCACTGGCCAAAAAAAGAAAAGGTTGTGATAAACCCCCCCCCCCCCCAAAAAAAAAATATAGCCACCTAAATTGCTACCAACACTACCCTTTGATAACTTCCTAATATAATGCTAACTGTAATCATCTCTGTTTACTTCCTATTAGGCGAATCTAAGACAAAGGAGAAGAGATTGCGCGCCTTGTCTTGGATCTACACTACAACTGACTATAACTGCAACTATGAGTATAAGCTCTCAAGTATGTATGTTCCAGTGGTTCAAATCCACAGAGTCGGTTTTACCAGGTAGGTTCCCGCCCTTGTGCCAAAGAAAGATGATAAATACTTGGTTGTAACTAGTTGAAAGGACAAGCAAACTTGGGACTTGCTAGCGTGTTTCTTACCCTTTCTGGGGGGGGGGGGGGTTTTTTGTTGCTGGAATTTTTTTTAGCATTGTCTCAATTCAACCTATATCCCTAGCACAGCTTGAACTTCAAGACATGTTAACTTGAACCTAGAACTACGAGACTATCAGATGTTGGTAAACCATATTAAAGGCCAACATCTTGGATAATACAGAAATAAACTGGCTCTGAACAGGTTTATAGAGTACGCATCATCCTAGAGATTTCTTATATGTATACTAACGTCTGCGATCAATATCGCCACTTAAACATATCATGCTAGATATATATAGATATATTGATGATAATAGCTGTAGTTGTAAAGCCAATATGTGAGAACATGACAGCTAACGAGCAGTTCTTCAAAACTGGTCTTTTCTAGTGTTTCTAAATCCGTAAAAAAAAATAAGGAACTTCCCCAAAAGAGAACATGTAAAGGATATATATAATATATAAAAGGAAATTCAACCTTCTTCAAGCGGTACAATCTTGAAATAAGCTTTAACAAAACCTGAGAAGGGATTCTCTGCATGCGTGATATCTGTTGCCATGATGATATACTTTAGAAAAGATGGAAATTAAAAAAAAAAAAAAAAAAATAAGACTGGATAAAGACAACACCTTAGACAGACTATAGAATAAGTTGTCTTCCGCATCACTCCTCCGTCATTATACTTTTTTTTCTCCGATCTAACCACGGCTTACTACTAGCCCCGGAAAAGGTAGTGAGATTTAGTGTTCTGCTACCAAAACTAAATATATGAGCCCGGCACTGTATCATCTTGACATATTCTGGAGAAGCAACATCGCTACTGTCTGACAGTCTCCTCAGCTTCTTCTTTTGTGATTCTCCTCGGACTTGTTGGTGAAGCTTCCTACTACCACTCAGTAATATGTCGGCTGTATTTCTCCCCGTTTGCTTATCATGGACTTCCCGATACTCTGATTCACCACTCTTCCACACAAGTACTTCGACAGATCTCCCACCATCACATCGTCAAGTCTCCAATCGTCTTCCGCAGCCATCTTCGCTTACTCCTTGTCTCTTTGTCCTGTTGCAAGTAAGTTGTGCTATTGCTTTTACTTGCTGCTGCCCGTTTCGCTACCGCCGTGCCGCCCGCCATTGCTCATACCTGTCTATGCTTCATCCGTTCTTGTATACGCCTTTACTTGCCCTCCATTCATATCCTGGACATATTCTCTCTATTGAGTATTATCCCCATATCTGCTTCAATATACAGACGCCAGCCCTAATACAACTGCCCATCAGTAACCTGTTTAGTTCGACTCTTTCTCCGCATCTTCTGCCTATCTAAAAAGCATCAACTCACCTATCATCTCGTTCTCGATAGAGAATAGCCATCTACTATCACTATTGTGCCTTTGCTTCTTTCCTACCCTTCTTCCTAGATACTTATACCAACTAGTATCATCCTAGTACAACACGATTCACCAAGACTTTGTTTTCTGTCTTCTCCATACAACGCTACGAGACAGACTACTTATTGATCCTTGAATCATTGACTACTCGACCAAATAGTTAGAGTTAGCGTCGTTACTATAATCACCGGAAGTAGGATTCCTGCAACCATCGTCTATGAACACCAAGACCACTAAGACGAGAAAATCCACACGCTACCGTTGTAATGGATCAATCTAATTCAGCAGAAGGCAGCTTGAGCAAAGGCTCCGGTGACACATCCTCATATGGAAAGTCGGGAAGACAGTTGAAAGGCGACGACTGGTCCGATATCACTGAACCTGATGAGCGCCGGCGGATCCAAAACCGTATAGCCCAACGTAAATTTCGTAAGTTGATCACCTTCCATCTACGCAATCAGCATCATGTTGTTAGACACACATACACAAACAGACACACACACCTACTGAAAAAGAAGAAAAAAAGTAGTCCTGACCCTTCCCCTTCCCCCCCCCCCCCCTGTACATTCATACACGTTACTATTGTTATAGTAGCCTATATAAGCTAGTACTCCTCATAATGGCCCGTACAGCTTCTTGATACTTACCTTTACTACCTGTAGGCGAAAAGATCCGCGAAAACAAGGAGCGGGCTGAACGCGACGAACAGAATCGTGCTCATGCTGCCGGCAGTTACCGTATTCCAGAACCTGGTGATCTAGGCCCAGAAAACGAGCTTTCGGGCCTTCCCTGGGGCAGCGTCAACATAAGTCACGTCATGTCTCGTGGCCACGACGATGAATCGCGACGCACCAGTGCTCGCTGCGCCGATGAAAACAGTAACAACTCCTTTGCTGCCGGCTCATGCCCTGGAACTACCAACGCAAGCATCTATCCGCCCAGTATGGCTGCTTCGGCTGCTTCTGCGTCTACTTATAATGCTGGTGCCTATATGACAGGCTCTGTCAACAACCTTCCAGTTTCGAGAATGGGAGCTCCAGATTCTGCCCACGTTATCGACTACGGCGCTGACTACTACCACGGCGAGTGTCATGACCGATCAGAGCATAATCAACAAGGCAGGCCTTAGTGTGTGTATAACTAGTACATCTTGCAAGTTGGCAAGATGCACTTATCCTCCTCGTTTTGATTATATCCCTTTCTGTCCTTACTAGGTTCTTCTTTCCTAGTCCCGTTTGCATCCATGATCCTGTACAAGCCGGAATATGTTTCATTTTGTGATTTGGGCATTGTAAATCATGCCATGCTTGGCCTCTTTCGATCAATACAACGGCCGAGCCTTTATCATATCAAACACCCATTCGCCAACTTGGTAAACTTCTGCGGAAGTTCGCCTGAGTTGGCACATTCAATGTACTCGTCTCTAGCATTGTCGCTACCCTCGCCCATTCTGTACATTATCGGGGCAGTGACAGTTCCTCTTTGGTATCTATCTCCCCTCCGTGTCTACTCATGTTTATAATATCGCGTTTAATTTTTTTTCTTTTTCTATAGAAACGTTTCCTTGTTTCCATTCTTTCCTTTCTATATATTATCATCATCTAGACGTAACCTATACCGAAAGTCTTATGTTTGACAATACTCATGTACAATGTTTCTCTATATTTTGTTTCGTTACATCTTTTGATTAAGGCCTGTTATACAATACTAGGATAGATACGTAGGCATGTATCTACCACTATTCTGGACATCATCTTCTAGAGTTCCACCTAGAGATACTAAGTGAAGATAATATACTAAGGTTCATAAATCTTACCATGTATCACTTAACCAAGTCTTTATTAAGTCTTGAGTATAAGGGTTATATGACTTCTATAAACTTTGGCGGATGTTTGCGAAGCAGGCAAATCATCATTAGCCATGCCGAATCTATCTGCCAAGATGTTTGGAAGCATATTATCTTCTGGAATAGACCCGAAAGCTTGGCTCAAGCGAGCAAACTTGTCAAACCAAGAAATTATAACCAATCTTGTCGGCGCTTATAATGTTTCTAGCTAAGAAAGTGCCAACCTTGTAACTGACACTAGCGCCTGACATTACCGATAAGGCTTATCACCTTCACCGCCTTGGCAGAAATCTAACTTTTTTTTTTGTAAAGACCTTAACTTTGTGAAGCTTGGGGATTGCAAAAAGAATATCGTCTAGAGTAAATCGCGGTAAATTTGATTTCAGCCGGTCTTTTTGCAATAGCATATCGGATTTCTTGTCTGAAATAGTTGATATACGTTCTACAATGTCCGACGCTACGGAAAAGTCTGCTCTTGCTCCCTTCGTCGATGGTAAGCTTTCTCCTAAAATCAGCTGATCCTTTGCGCTAAACACTGTCACGAAACTATGTAAATTTACTAACATTCTTATCTTATTCTCAACAGAGCGCAAGCTTCGCCGCCAAGCCGAGCGCGCTAAGCGTGCTGCTGCTCGCGATGACCTGAAGAAAGAAAAGCACGAAACAACCAAAGCTACAAAGAAGGCAGCCAAGGCCAACATTCCAACGAAGCCAGTTTTGTCCGCCGACAAGGCTGCCGGCAAGGGCCGTTTATCGAAGAAGGAAAAGAAAGAAATGAAGGCTGCTAAGAAGGCTGCTAGCAAAGCTTCTAAAAAGCACAAGGCTCCTACGGAGCGTCAGCGCGAAAAGAAGATTGAGCGCATGCGCAAATTGGCCGATAAGCTTGAGGAGAGCGCTATCAAACTTATGGCCGAAAGCAAGGAGGCTAGAGCCAAGTATGAACGCTTGAAGTCTCTGAAGGAAACTGGAGAGAAGATGGGCGGAAAGAGGCCAGATGAGAAGAAGACCAAGGAGGAGGTTAAGGAGGAAAATAGTGAGGAGTGTGAAGATGAGGCTGTAGAGAAGCCCAGAAAGGATGACACTTCATCTTCAGAGTCCTCTAGCGATGAAGAAGAAGAAGAAAAAGAAGAAGATACCTCCTCAAGCTCTGGATCCGAATCCGAATCTGAAAAAGATGAAATCAAGCAAAAGAAGAAGCCCAAAAAGGACGAAGTCCGGGTCACCAGTCCCATAACCCAGACTAAGAAGCGAAAATACAGCGACGACAAGCCTGCCAAAGCTTCTAAAAAGAAAGGCAACAACACCACTGAAACGCCGACAGCAAACACCGAAAAAGCTATCGCTGAAGACCCTAAGAACAGTAGTAACAGCAACAGCAGCAGAAACAACAACAGTAACAACTGGCATGTCGGTGCCCTAAGCGGCGGTGCTCAACGACAAGCCAAGTTCATGCGCCTTCTAGGCGGCGGCAAATCAGCAGCTGTTGCTGTATTAGAGAACAAGTCAGACAAGAAGCTGGTTGATCGCATAACAGCTGACTTGGAGCATCAATACGACGCCGGCATGAGAATGAAGACTCAAGGCCGCAAGGGTCTCGGTGCGTAAGCTATATAAGCAAAGCAACGTTCTAATATCGGCGTACTTATTGTTTTAGAAAAATGTTGTATCAATAAAGTTTTGGGGGTTTTTATTATGGTTTCCGTAACTATACAGCAAAAATGAAGGTAATCCCATATAGTAGTTAGTGATATTGGGACTACCCCATCGTTTAATATAAAATTGAAAGTTCTCTTTGCCTTATACCAGTGGCCGATAAATGGTAAATGGAAAGTAACTCCAGAGATATGTAATACGTTGGGCCTTTGAGACCTCGGTAGACCAATGCCTATGAAGAAGACCCTTCTGCCAAGTTAGCAGCACAAAAATCAAACTGATCAAATTATATTTGGTGAAGTAGAAAACTAGCTTCACAACGTTCGTAGAATCAGAAGCTATGAAAGAATAGACGTGCTTTGGCTTCATAAGAAAATATACTATAATCGAAGCTGTCATCGTGATATTTGAAGGAAGAAGAAATTATACACTCTCATTATGGCGGGTGCTGATGGTTTTCCACTTAATGAATAAAGGCTCATGAACCGGGTTTCACCAATTTCTAGAGAGCCTAGAACTTGAATTGACATCTTGCCATGGCCACTTGACTTGGTGGATGGCTGACAATGAATTCTTGGGATGTTTTAAAATGAAACTAACAACAAGATGCGACTTTACAGTACTAGAATGGAACTGCAGATCTACAAGTGTATATCACTGTGCAGTTTGAAGCTATAATGCAGGGTTTTATTGCAAGAAGATCCCTAATCCAAGAAACTAATAAGCTAAAACGAACCAGTAACACGTAAACAACGCCCTGTTAGACCTGGTGACAGGAGTATGGGTGATGCAATATTAAAACAAAAGAAGAAAATTGAAAACAGAAAGAGCCCAGAGTGCTAAACATGTAGCACTTCAAGATAGGAAACGAAGATAAAAAGGAAGGCAGGGAGACACATCAGTGCCGTCTAATGAGATCTGAGGAACATGTTAATGCCCTCGAATATTATACTTCCGACAACAATGAAAGCGAGAAGGCCTGCGACAAAAAGGGTTAGTTCATATTCACAAGATAGTCTGATATGCTGAGCTTTGGGGGACAACTCACCGAGCCAGACGGGGGACAGAGTCGCCTTGGGCTTGTCCTTGACGACCTTGGTGATGTCAACCTGAGCCTTGCCCATACGAGACTCCTGCTTTTTGGCAAAGAGAGCATTGCGCTGGCGCTGCTTGAGAGTTTGGCCGGACTAGAGCGAAAAGAAAAAAGCAGGGAAGTTAGTAAGGTGCGTCAAAAGAAGCCGCGAAAGCCAGAAAGCAAATTGCGCGCCGAGATATGGAGAGCAAGATCGGGTGGATGCTTACCATGATGGTGGTAGATGTAAATACAGAGGGGGCTGTATGGATACGACGTTTGTGATGTTGTTGACACGCCACGAAGCTAAAGAGCAATGGCGCGATTTGCGATCAATCGAACCGTGAAGATGCTAGGATGTGCTTGCAATGGCGCTTGTAATTGGATATGGATGGGTGAATGGATATAATCGGAGGGCGGAGCTTGTTTGTAGAAAAAGAGTGCCGATCACTTTCCAAAGAGATTCGACGAGTCTGGGGTTTGGTCGTTGTATTGAATGATCTGATTCTTAATAGTGTTAGCAAGTTCGTAATAAGCGTTAGTGAGATGCCGCCGTAGTGGTACCGGCAATTAGCAGGGTAAGCCTTCTAGTATACGGGAAAAAACAAACACTTGAGTGAGGTCGAAGATTAGCAGGCGCGTTCGTCGACTGGCTGATGGTACAAGACAAGCGGGCTGGACCAGATTGGAAATGAAGAAAAGATCAAAGTCTAGGCAGTTGGTTTCTCGAGCTTGTATTGGAAGCACGTGAAACAAAAAGGGAGGAAATGGGGAATAAATGTTCGTAAAATTAACTCTAGTTTGTTATCTTGTTAAGAAGCCCTTTTCTTAGCGGCTGTCTCTGAGGCCATGCTGGCCAAGCTTGTTAATCTTGTTGCGCTACAATAGAACGTAGTTGTGGTATTTAAAGTAAAGTATGTCCCACTAGGAGTAAGGAACAACATGGTGGATTTCTAGCCATAAGTCTAAATACACTTCATTCGTTGCCCCACATTTATCACCACCATGGAACGAAAATGGCGTGGTTTGGTATATCTTATCAAAGACTCCCGTTTTACCTGTAAAAAAGCCGCACTGGCATCTTGACTTGGGCCTACTTCTGCTTCAATCCTGCCCAAAGATTGTGACGATGCTTGCGCCTGTACTTTCGGGAGCTATGCGAGTCCGCGCGGCCGGTGCTTCAAGACACCAGAGTGTCGTCCAAATGCAAAGATTGCGCTATTCAACAGAGGCACCTGCTCCTAGTCATGTAAGATTATCAAAACAGGCTACATATCAGTCGGCCTTTTGAACTGACTGTCTATTTGTGGTAGACCGATTTTTACAAGACGTTCGGCCGCCCTATTGCCAAGGTGCTCATGATTGCCATGTTTACATACCAGGTGTTGTACATTGGCTGGACAAAGCTTGAACAAAACGATATAAAGAACATCAAGAAAGGTAAGACAATGGTCTTCTATGCTCTTTTTCACAAACTCGAAGCTGACTGATGCAGCTAAAATTGAGGCATTAGAGGGCCAGGTTAAAGAGCTCAGGGCGGAAAAGAAGCTCTAAGCAGTATCTTTTGATTTCCCTCCATCCGTTTGATGTTTCTTAATTTTTTTATAGACCATACCACACTTTGTATCATTAACTACCCCTTCCTATTCATACAGATCGTTCTATGTAGGTTTTTGATTACTATCTATATGAATGTCTGATGTACGTACAACTCATATGCATGCTCCTTCTCTATACAACATATCCTACACAACTTCAACTTACTCCGACTTCTTAGCCTTGGAGCCGCCCTTGACACGCTTGGCGACAGGCTTGTTGATGTTATGTTTAGGGATCCAGCTCTCGTCATAACCAGAAGCATTGGCAGCACCAGACTCGTCGCCAGACGTAGGCTCGACAACAACGGGAACAATTTTCTTAGTCTTGGCCGCGCGCTTAGAAACTGGAGCAGGGAAGAAAGCTTCAATCCACGTCTTGTAGATGAAATAGCCGATACCGCTGAATGTAGCACCCAGGATCAGGTAAAGGAATAGACTATATGGAGTTGTTAGCAAGCTTCCGTGTTTGTTTAGGCAGTCCCACTTAGGAACGTAATCCGAGCAATGTGCTCATCACGTCGCAAAAGTGTAGCTCGGATCAAATAACTTACATCTGGGGGTCCAGAAGGCTGATCGGGGTCTCGACGATGGAGGCTGTGTTGTTGAAAGCGGATACGGTATAGACCTGGCCCTTGGAATCGCTGATGACAGCAATCAGATTCAGACGAACATCCTGAGGGTTCATGTCCAGCTCGAAAGAGTATTCAACAGACTTTGCCTGGCCACCGAGAATGCGGTGGCCAAATTGCGTGGCAGTCAGGTTCCGGATGATCTTATCTGCGATAATAGTCGACTCCAGACGACCGCCAACGAAGGCCAGCTGCATAGTCTCGTTGGCTTGATTCTCGAGTTCGATGCGCGCAACGGTAGGCTGGCCATTGACAAGCTTCAGGCCGAGAGTAGAATCAGAGCCAGGGAACGATGTGGTGAGCTTAGCAGGCAGGGGAGGGAGTTCGGCAGTGGCATCAGTCTAATCATTGATTGGAGATGTTAGTAATGCAAGCTCACGTGGTACGAATGGTCAAGATCATTTAATCCAGAGCTTGCCGAATACTTGGTATCGCGCATGCTTTTTTCGTGCCCTGGATAGAAGTTCATTGCCTTGATTGGCACAGAAGAAGCCGTCCTGCGTAGAGAAACCCTGGAACCAGCTGAGACAATGCTTTGGTTAATGACGTACAGATTCCTGGGCGAAAACGCTAACAACTGACATGGCCAGAGCGGCCAGCATGGAGCGCTTGAAGAGCATAGTGATGGAAAGTCCGGGACGGGAAGGCGTAAGCGAATTGAGAAGCAAAAGAGGCGGCAAAATCACAACGAGAGGTCAGAGAGGAAGCGAATCCGTCTGATCAGACAAGCAGTGATAACTGGTAGATGTTTCTTGGTAATATCGAGATAGACACAAGAAGAAGAAAGTCAATGATGAAAGTTTTAGAAAAGAGACAGAAAACAAGAAGAAATCGGTCGTGCTTTGTCCCAAGCCGTGTACTAGTAATTGCAGCAGTCAGAAGGCCACATGTTCCTGTTCCTCTCCATCAAGCTTCCTTGCTATTACGGGCCGTAGCTTATCTTATCGGGCCTGTGCTCTCTACCCAAAGTCTGGGGATTGGGGATGTGCCCCACCATTTTGATGCATAATAGCTGGTGATAATATAACACATTAACAACAACAACAACGACAACACGTCAATGCAAGAGAAATGCATATCAAACCGCCTACAATATCTCTAAGCTCTACAAATCCTGTTTTACAACTCTCCTAGTCTCTTTTGTCGATGAAACAACTTCTGTTTGACACCGTTGGCTGAACCTTTGATCTCGTTGCTGGTGATTTCAAGAAATAAAAAATATGACTGCGACTCTAGCCAAGCCCACGCCATAACTACAGTAACTAGCATGATCAAAGATCCCTGACACAATCCCCCCACGACTCTTCTCAATCACTGATTCGATGACACCCTGAACTATCAGCAGTACAGCCTACATATACCTAGGTGGGACAAGACGCTGACCGTCCGATGAGCAGATTGGCTGACTGTGTCGTTGGGATTGTCCTGTGCACTTAACGACAGTCTTCGGTCAAGCTTCCCTCTGCAGAGTTCTCGTTTTCGTAAGCTTCTTTTTTCCCTTGTAGTATCAGACTCTTTACAACTTCTAGCCTTTTTCTACTCACACCATATTTTAGCTGTCTTAGTTCCTTTCCTCGCTGTCGTCGTTTGCTTTGTTTTTATCTCTTTGTTTGTTCAGTTTCTGTGCCCCACCGGGTTCTGACTTGATCTGATAAGCGGATCGCAGCAACGAGGGATCGTGCCTATTTTCCGTGTCTTATCCCATTGGACCCATGATCGGAGCCACAGGGCATTTCCTGGCAGCGAGGTGACAAAATAAAAACAATAAAAAAAGAAGGGGCTCTTGACATTTTGCGACACCGCTACATAGCATTCATCGCTTCACAAACTGGTATCATGAGATCAATTAGAGGCACAGCCCACAAAGGGCGTAAATCAGTATTCACTGATTCATTCGATGCTCACCGCAGTGTTCAAGTCGACCAATGTTGCTTTCTTTGCCAACGCGATCTTGTGCGCCACAATAAGTTCCGTCTTGCCCTTGAGGCCTTAAACTGGCAAGCTTTAGATCATGCATTGGTAGCTAGTATGTTCAGTCCTTGCTTTTTCCTTGTCTATCATTATCTAACAGAAGTCAGTGTATTATGATGGCCGTGACATAAGTCTCTTTGAACATGTTTCTCGGCCACTTCTTGACAGTCGTCGGCGTACCGATGGCGAGTTAATGTTGTTTGTCTCACGACGCCGTGTCATATTCAAGAACACAATTCCTATGGAGTCTCACTCGGATTGCGGTCGTTGCTTTCCCAACCGTGGTGTCTATCTCGCCCATAAACAGTGCTGGCAAGTATCGCAGGGTGCTTTCCCTCGCCAACTAGAGAGATTGTTGCGTTTTGCTATTGCAACTCGTGCACTCTTCCCCAGACCAGAAAGATACCCTAGTCAAGACCTGATCTCCTTTAACGGTTGCTCTGAATGGGCAAGCAGAGCAACACATCTAGGCAAGCTGATCGTGAAGATCGAGACAAGCCTCCCTAATGAACTTCAGGATCGCATCATCCATATGCTTGAAGAAACTCCAATATGGCATATGCTCCATACTCGTGCACAGGCTATTCCCTTGATCGAAAAGGCAGATCGTTACAATCTCGATGTCGAACCTGTAATAATACCCGTTCGGGGCGCTTTAGACGATGATATCCGTACGCTATCAGCTAGTTTTGAAGAGTTATTCTTTGTCGATTACATCAAGGATCTTTGTTTCAATAGCGAGGACCCCAGTGCACTCACAATAGAAGTACGTGATGCTCCAACTCGGGGTATCTGCTTTGCAGTGAGCAAACATGGACTACGAGGCCTCAAAATAAAATATGCTGATGGTACTGATTCTGAGTGGCTGGGATTCACACAAGGTTGCTGGTTCGGTGCAGCCTATGGAACAAACCTGCAGCATCTGTGCATGCTCAAATCGGCAAGTCAAGACACAATTCAAGTCATATTAGTGATATATTCTAACAACCTACAGGTGTTCACTGTAATGCGCATTGCATTTGGCGCATCGAACCTTCAATCCGAAAATGACAAGATTATCCACTCACACAAAGTTATTCACCCGCTTTGGGATCGTGAGCTGTTCTTCTCGTCTAATCATTACCACGCATTTCGTCCTTTAGAAATTGGATCCTTGTCTATCATGATACCGTACTATCGCAACTGGCGTATCTTCCGCTATCTCCCTTTGGAATTTGCAGATGGATACGCCTCAGGATTGACCTTTTACAACGACCGACGTGGAAAATGCGGCGTTACAGTTCATGGGCCTCCTCCCAAGATTCCCACCGGTCGACATGTCCAAAAGATTCCCGTTGAGACGGTCTCTCTTGGTGTTAAAGACGGTATCGCGACTCATTTTGCACTTGCTCAGGGAGAGACATTCACTGCTTTCCACGTTCGTGAAAGTGGCAGCGCTGGGTCGTCACCCGTAATATCTGTGAGTTGATAGTCTTTACTTTATACTATATTGAAGCCTTACATTCTAACAAACGGTTTAGATTATAACAAGTCATGGCCGCAAGTTCAATTTTGGTCCCCATCAGTATTGCCAAATGCTTCCCAACGATAATTTCTTTACCAAGGACTGGGCCGTTCTTAATTGTCCTGGCGATATAAAAGTGAACGGCATATTCTTTCATGCCGCCGACATACCCGATAATCCGGATACTGTTGTCCCCTCACTGGCCAAAGAGCTTGGCGTTTGTCTTGCCACACCGCGTCAACCATCATCAGTTGTTATGTCGCCAGTCTTGATAACACATGAAAGAAAATTTTCAAACACTCCTTTTGCTGCCATTAACTTAAGTCCCAATACCGCCAAAGACCTATATGCAGAAAGTAGCGCACATAGTGTATATTCTGCTGTTGCTCCCCTCACTCAAGACATTGTCTCCCTTGACATTCGCAAGACAGGACTGAGAATCATTGGTCTCCTCATCACTTATGCCAACGGTTCACGTGCTGCCTTGGGTCAATGGCTTCCTCCCGATTGCGATTCCCATTCTAATATCTTTCGCCATCACCGAATTTGGACTTGTGAGGTCAACTCTCCAGTTTCTCCATCATTTAGTACATCGGTATATACCTCGTCATCCCCGTCCCTCACGTCATCTCGTCTCAATGTCTCAAATGAAGTCGCTGCCCTTGATTTTCATATGTGTGAACTTGAGAACCCAGTGTCTTCTCGGTCGAACCTTATGATCGTTTCCCATATCGAAGTCCGTCACCGTGTACCGACTGAACGCTTCAAATCCACATCATTTCCCCCTGGCCACTCACGTGGAACACGGTTAATCAAGAGTTTTAGCTGTGCTCATGTCCAGGAACCTGCCATGTTGGTCTGGTGGACGACATTCGCTGCAGATGACGTGTCAATTGTCGACCGTGCCGAGACAGAAAAGCAGGCGCCGGTTGATCCCTTCCCTGCCCGGTCGATTCTTTAACATCTTGTCTTTCCATTTAGAACAATACCCAATGCTTCGCGGCAGCTGCTTCCGGTCTATAGTCGTCATTATAACATGCATAGAGAAAAAAATGGCACTTGATATAAGCAAAAAGATGTTTATGAAGTATTTCTCTTGAGCGATTATCGACGAGATAGAGCCTCAATGATAAAAAATAGAAAACAAATAACAAGAAGAATCCTACTATCCTTCAGCCGTTAGGATACCTGTCCTTGTAAGATTATTGAAAAGAAGAAAACAGGATTAGTACTAGTATATAGGACCAAACCATAAAAGTAAACGCCGTGCTATGCAAAAAAAAAAAAAAAAGGAGGAAAAAAGATCAAAAAGGGAGGAAAGATCTAACAAAACGGAAAGCACAAACCCGTTTTTTTCTTGCGAGAATGAGAAGCGATTTCTCACAGTCCCATCATATCAATCCCTTCCCATGTGAAATCATCTCCAGCTCCAAGGCCACCAAACAAATCACCATCTCCGCCTAAATCCAACGATCCAGCAGCCCCGCTAACTCCACCCATACCTATGTCAACAATGCTCATATCCATGCTAAGGTCCATGGCGTCTTGCAATCCGTCAACACTCGCCGATGCCAACTTAGTCGACTCCGAGCCCGCTACACCATCAGTACCGTTTGTGCTGCCCACGTGCGTAGTACTTGCTCCATCGCCCGTTGTTCCCCCATTTAGCGGAAGCGTCATGTCGACATCCATAATGACGGGTACAGGCGCAGTGACCATTTGCGCCTCGACCTCGCGATGTAGACGCACAACAATCTCGGCCTTGATAGGGTCAGTGCGGTGGATTTCACGGAAGCTCGCAGCTTTCATACCCAAAACTTCGCGCAACGTCAATCGACGCTGAGTTGGGATGGGTATGTTGCCAGCTTCGTCGATAAGTTGAGCGACGGGTTCGGGATAATTAGTTACTTCGGGTGAGACGATAAGCGCGATGGCTACATCGTACATGATATTTTGGGCAGGAGAACCCTGGACAGTCCAGGCCTTGATTTCATCAATGATGAGACGAATAACGTGCTGTGCAGTCATACGTCGAATGGCAACGAGGATTTGCCTGTGCGTGTATAACGTAGGCGTTGTGCCTACTAACGGATTCATACTCCATTGTACAAAACCTTGAATGGTCCCGCGGACCGCCAGTGCAAGTCCACCACCAGGCGTCGCACACCAAGCTTCGAGTTCGTTATGATCAGCACCGCCTGTGCGACGCGACAATGGAATGCTATCTTTGATAGCCGTAAGAAGAGGTTCCACCTGTTGACTATTTGGGTAGCGGCGTTGGTAACGGCGCAGCGCACGTTCAAGAGGCTTCGCAGTGAGATTCATTACGGCTACTAGCATGGGCGCCGTGTCAGTGTGAATTGTCTTCGGCTGGAGGATCAAGTGAAGAACCTTGACCATAGCAAGTTGTTCTTGCTCTTGATCGACACTTAGCTGATCGGCGAGGAATAGAACGGCCGGGACAAGTGATGGCATAAGAAACGTGTCGACAAGGTACTCGATACCACCTTTAAGGGCATCATCGGATAAGCAACCCTCGCTGTTTGCCACGACAACATTCTTGAAGAGAGTTGCCACCAATAGGTAGAAATCTTGCGGGGAGCATGACGATAACAATTCATCAGCCAAGCCACTAGAATCCGGACCGAATAGAGTTTGGATCCAGCTTGTGAGATGAGCATCCTCGGCAGCCGTCAATTCATCAAGAGCTTTGCTCAGATGCCCTTCACGGATCAATCTAGCGACAAAAGAATCAGGCGATCGTATGCCCATGTCAGGGGGCGACAGGTTGTAGCGATACGCGAATGCCATTACTAAAATCAGGATTGAGCCGAATTCCTCATAAACAGGCTGGCATTCGCCCTGATCTTCGTCGTACTTCCAGCCATCGAGAAGGTTGCAAAGCGGCTGTAGAAGGGTCACAGGCTTCTCAAAAAGTTGGATTACATCTAGCGCTCTAGGTTGACGAGCCAACTGGCTACAGAGGGTCTTGAGAAGACCAGTATCACGGTTGCTACATAGTTGGCCAAACACCTCGACGAGGGCTTGACACACTGCGCCAACATTTCCATCTGTCTTTTCAAGCTCACCTAACAGCTTGACAGCTCGTTCGGGGTCAGATATGCATTCTTGCACAATGTTCGCTTTGATATATTTACCGCCCGGTGGTAAAGAGCTGTAAGTTTCTCCAAGTAAGGCAGGAATATGACTCTGCGAAATGAGGCCATGGAGACAACAAGCAAAGCAGAACTCTTCACGCATATTCTCGGTGAACTCGTTGTTGTTGTTGTTGCGGGTATCGTCGAACATGGTCGCTAGTGTCGGGAAGGCACTGGGGTCGACTTGGTTTAGTGCGGTCGTGATTGTAAATTCGACAGTGTTTGGTGGATATAGGCCGACGCTCAAACTCTGAATGAGAAGGGGCAATTTGTTAGTCAGGTAAGAGCGTAGTAGTTGTGTTGTGCTCTTGTGCTCGTTTCTAAATGCTGCATTGGCTAAGACGTCGAACGACGCTAAGATGAGATCGATAATTCCTTGCGAGATTCCGGACTAAAGTATTGTTAGAGACACCTACTAGATGATGTGATGCTAAACTAAATCGAGGACATACATGGTATCGATTGCGCACTAAATTGCACAAGATGGCATCGTCGATGACAGGTCTTCCTACAAGCTAGAAGCTAGTTAGCCTTTGATAGAACTTGTATGGTAATGACTTTCGGTCACCTACGCAAGCATTCAGATAGATGTAGAGCGCAGCACGAGAGTTTGCTGGAGTAATTTGTTTCGCTGTAAGAGCGTCGATCGCTAATGACGCTGAAACGGATGTATCTTCTTCGACTTTGACAGCTGTCTTGCTTCGGACAGGTGGATCAAAATCAGTAATTCTTTGTCGGAAGGCGCTTAGTCGCTCGGCGATATGTGGTGCGCCTGGAATAGAAGATATGAATATCTCGAAGTTACTATTAAAAGACTTGCGGATCTCTATACATGGGCGCATTGCTGTTAGCTAGGTCAAGCTATGGGTAACAGAAATTGAATATTGCAAATCTTTGTAGTTAGTACTTACTAGTTGCAAATGGCTTTCCAAGTGCGCGTAGAACCATGGGATGTTCGCCAGCTTTAAGGAGGAAGCCAACGAAGGCAGCATGGGTTTGCTCGATTTCGATCCGAGTGTTCGTGTCGATCTGACCAGTGACATCGTTTGAAAGGGTTACAAAAACCTCATTAAAGAGATTGATCCAGGGAACTGAGCGAGCAATGATGTGCAGCGCAATGTTGATAGACATGGGAAGTGCACCTGTAGCTGGCTTCATCTTATTGAGGCACTTGGTGAGGCGCCAGAATATGACTTCATCGCAGCAGTAAGAGCTTTTCCAGCGAGCCAGAGCACCAGTTCTGGTTTGCGACGGTTCGGACGTGACAACCTTGGTAAGATTTCCAAGAGTTGTATATTTAATGAGGGCAGCCAAGACACCAGGTATATCAGTGTAGCCAAGCTTCAAAAGGATATTGAGAAACATATTCATGCGCCCCTCCAGCATGTAGCAATCCAGACGAGGCTTCAGGACTATTTGCGCAAGCACATCAGGTGCAATGTAGTAGTCGCGCTGCATGAAGACAGACATATTTTCAAAGTACTCCTCGTCTTGGAACGTACCCATCATATGGTCGATGAACTGACACCATTTGATGTATGCAACTTTGCGAATTGGCAGCACCGTCTTCGCAGCTAGCGAGCGCTTCTTATACTTCGGTAGGCGCGTGATGACGGAAGATACCGTATGTGATCCATCGTCGCCGATAGGAACGGCGACGGAAGATTGTATGGCCGTCGCCATGATGGATGGAATATGGTCCGTAGGTCTATCTCAGTAATTGGCGAAGTCGTCGGTTATTATAGATGCGATTGAATGTAGCAACAGTAGAGATATTTCGCAGGCAAGTGCGGCAAGAATCGGCCTAGAGAAAAGGGACGGTACGGAGTCAGGGTCGAGAGTAAAGCTGCCTGCAAGGCTATTTGGTGAAGGAGACAGACGTATCGCGACGTTGCGAACTAACGCCAACTGCAGCACGCGGGACGCGAAGTCAACGTCGTAGAGTAGGGTTCTACTAAATCCTCAATAGGATAGGACTTCTCGGCCAGCCTTGAGTCAGTGCACACTGCAGCATGCAGCAATGGATGGATCGGTAACAAAACAGGTACGGGATGGTACGAAAAGGAAATTGTACTTGAAGAAAAGAAGGAAAAGAAGAAGAAATGCAGCTGTGAAACCAAAACGCCAATAATTACGCGATTAACCCAATAAAAAAAAGATGATGGAATTATTGATTAATGGATAAAAGTCAATAAGGTATGTAGGAATGAATGATGGTTTGAATTTGGCGTTGGATGATGGAATCGTTAGGAGGGCGATTCAGAAAACGAACCAAAGCTCTCTTAGGGTCCGCTTTCTCGTTGCTCTTTCGTTTACTTTGCTGCGCTTAATACTGCTAATCACAGCAAAAGCTGGGGCCTGTTCTAGCAGACGCGATAGCCGCCAGGCTCACGTGGGGGGGTGGAACACGTGAATGTACTGTGCCGCCTTAATTAGGTGCAGAGATACTTTGCATCATTGTATCGCCACCCTACAACAGCGTGTACGGCCGACAACGGCACTAAGACGATCCTGTAGCTCAGACTCTGATTGCGCCCTGCGAACCAAGTAATTAAGTCAAGAATCTTCCGACTTCTGCTGAGTCGAGACTCTCATTTGTGCCTCCTGCCACTATAGTCGCTTCTGCACGCTTACGGTCTTTCAAGCAATATATCTCTGCTCTACCTTTCGATATGGCTGCTGCTGCTCCTACTGTCTGCCGCTGGGCTGCTCTTGCTCGTGACACCAATGAGACCAGTATCCAACTGGCTTTGAACCTTGATGGCGGTGAATTTCCTCCTGAAACTGATGCGCGCCTCATCACTGGTGGTGACAGTCATGCTGCACAGGCTAGCAAGTCGCAGACTATCAATATCAACACTGGCATTGGTTTTCTGGACCATATGCTTCATGCGCTTAGCAAGCACGCTGGCTGGAGTTTGGCGTTGCTCTGCAAAGGCGATCTGCACAGTACGTCATCCAAATCCCAACTATTCTCTATCACATGTCATAACCCACCATATAGTATACTATTTTCATTCTCTCACCTTTCTCTTCTCTCTACGTAGTTGACGACCATCACACTGCTGAAGATGTCTGCATTGCTCTCGGCTATGCCTTCCACCAGGCCCTGGGATCTGCTGCTGGCATCGCCCGCTTTGGCTTTGCTTACTGCCCTCTAGACGAGGCCCTGTCTCGTGCTGTCGTTGATATTTCGAACCGCCCTCACAGCGTGATCGACCTGGGCCTTAAGCGCGAGAAGATTGGCGATTTGTCTTGTGAAATGATTCCTCATTGTATGCAAAGCTTCGCCCAGAGTGCGCGCATCACTCTCCACGTCCACTGCCTCCACGGCGAGAACGATCACCACCGTGCTGAGAGTGCCTTCAAGGCTTTAGCTGTCGCTATCCGAACTGCCATTGCTACGGTCAAGGGCAAGGAGGGTGAAATCCCCAGCACTAAAGGTACTCTAAGTGTGTAAAGGCTAGTATTTCTTGTACCGTGTATTATATAATTTTTTTTCAATTTTTTATTGCAATGTTTCTCTGATTAGGAGTAATGGGCTTTTCGCTCATTGATATTTGAGGCTTTGTAGACTAGTATATAAAAGTATATTCTCGATCCCGTTGTGGTTATAGACCCACGATATCGTTAACCCTAAGAATGTCATTATCTTACTTGCTAGTAGTACTGTCAATGCTGACCATGATGCTCATCTTACGCAGAATATCGTTTACTAGACTGAAATAAAGTCACGATTCTTCTCGATATTAACTAACATATTCTAATTCCGCCACATAACTACACCCACCTCCCATCTCACCCATGAGTCAATGTCACTGGGCCAGAGATGTCCTTTCATAACGTGCGTAAACGGAGATTGGCCGAAATCTGCAGCGGCCCATTTTTTCGGCTGTAATAGTAAGCTTTGAATCTTGAAGCTCGGTCGTATGTTTTTTGTGTGTTAGCGGCGAGATTGAATATATGATTAGTACGAATAATATTACGAGTTGGTGATTTTATTCTGTCTTTATCGTGATTGTGCTGTTTCCCTCTTCGCTTATATTGTATTCGTTCTTTGCCTATTGACCGTCATTATGTTGGCAGCCGCTCGTTCTCTCAAGAGCCCCGCGTGGCACCAATTTGTGCGCTTCTATTCTGCGCCTGTCGGCAACACTATTCCTGCCGCGAAGAAGAAGTATGTGCCTTTAAGCGGTACATACCCTAAGGGCTTCCAAGCCTCTGGCATCATCGTCGGCGTCAAGCCCAAGAACACTACTAAACCTGATCTGGCCTTGATCTCCTCCAAGACGCCTTGTGCTGCCGCTGCGGTGTTCACCAAGAACAAGTTCCAGGCCGCGCCGGTGACGTTTTGTCGCGATCTGTTGGAGAGCAATGGATTCGAGGGCATTCACAGTGTACTCATCAACTCGGGATGCGCCAATGCTGTGACTGGAAAGGGTGGTCTTGACGATGCCAAGCTCATGAGTGAGGCAGCCGATGCTGTCGTGGGTGTTGCCAAGGGAACTCTGGTCATGAGTACGGGTGTTATTGGACAAAGGCAAGTCAGGAAAGCAACGGCATTGGACTCCCTTTAGTACACCTAACTGACCTAACTTGACTGACTAGACTTCCTATCAAAAAGATCGTCAGCAACGTACCTGCTGCCCACAGCCAGCTCGGATCTGATCATGAAAACTGGATGTCTGCTGCTCGCGCCATCTGCACCACCGACACCTTCCCCAAGCTCATCTCGCGCACTTTCACTCTGCCTTCAGTTCCTGGCATCGAGTATAGCCTGGTGGGCATGACTAAGGGCGCGGGCATGATCCATCCCAACATGGCTACTATGCTTGGTGTGATGGCCACCGATGCTCCCATCGCCTCGGGTCTGATTCGCCCTCTACTGCGTTATGCCGCCGATCGTTCATTCAACAGCATCACAATAGATGGCGACACCTCGACCAATGACACAGTTGCCTTCCTCGCAAATGGTGCTGCCGGCGGACCTACTGTTTCCTCGGCCGATTCGGCTGACTATCTCGCTCTACGTGACGTCGTTGTCTCTTTCTCTGCGAAGCTTGCTCAGCTGATTGTCCGTGACGGAGAGGGTGCCACCAAGTTTGTCACTATTAACGTTGTCGATGCTGCCAGCGAATCTACCGCCCGTACCGTCGCCAGTACTATTGCCCGCTCACCCCTTGTCAAGACTGCGCTATACGGCAAGGACGCTAACTGGGGGCGTATCCT
This sequence comes from Endoconidiophora laricicola, assembly GCA_001640655.1. Taxonomy (NCBI): domain Eukaryota; kingdom Fungi; phylum Ascomycota; class Sordariomycetes; order Microascales; family Ceratocystidaceae; genus Endoconidiophora; species Endoconidiophora laricicola. The sequence goes on along the minus strand of LXGT01000190.1, from coordinate 6,758 downwards.
TTGCGCCACCGGCTATGCTCTTGTTAGTGAGCCTGGTCGCCCTGTTGAAGATGTGACGGAGGTTGTCCCAGAAAAGACCAGTGTGTCGTTTGTGCCTACGGATGGCTCTAAAGAACTGAAGCTTTTGGTGGACGGTGAGCCTGAGCAGGTCGATGAGAAGCGTGCTGCGGAGATTCTGGAGGCCGAGGATCTTGAAATTCGTGTACGTCTTGGAACTGGCGATAAGAAGGCAACATACTGGACATGCGATTACAGCCACGAGTATATAACCATCAACGGTGACTACCGCACATAGAACGTAAAACGACAAACTATTATTATTGGCGCAGCGTAGATAAAAAAAAAATAATGATTTAATTTTGCTAACAATTTCCTAAGACTGGCTATCTGACCACCTGAGCTGCTGACCGAAGAACGGAACACGGCATACGTCTTTAAACAAGAAGACTCTGATGTCGTGTCTTTCGGTTCTTCCAGCTATATTCCAACGTCAGGAGGATCATCCGTCATGAACTTAATAACTCACAGGTCGTGCAACGGCGACCCTGACAGTCTCGGCTTCCAAAGTTACAGCAGTGGCTATTGTGAAGGCAATTTTTTTTTTGCGGCTTCATGGCGAGATTACACCGAGTGACCTAGTTGAAGCAAAGCGTATCGGGGCCGTGATTGACATGGAAAAGTGTGCGGCCCAGGTTGAACAGGTTATCCCACCTTCCGGAGAAACAGTTGTGCTATCTTGCAGTGATTACCGTCTGGTGTATATTCTGTCGCTTATATAGCGTTTGGTAAGACTTATGGAGTTGACCATGAATGAGCTGGTGCGTCGGTCTATCGGTTCACCGGAGTAGGTCTTACAACAACTCTGGGTTCCTCAAATGAAAGTCTTCATCAGCCAACAGCTACACCTTAGACAAAAGAGGGACTTGCACAGTGGTCGCGGCGAACCGGCCGATGAGGGTAGAGTCGACAGCATGGGAGAAATTACAAAACCCATCTAAACTCTAGTATATATAAGAGTGCTACTATTCCCCATCGGATCCCCCCCTTTACTTGCCATGAGCTAATCAGTATATGTAGAACATTGACGGGACATCTTAAACAGTTGACGCAAGGGAATAGCGAAAGTCCCACTGGCATCGAAACTTCCGTGAATCGGGTAAAGATTTTGCCGCGAAAATGTATAGCGCCCTTAGGAATGTGAAACCTGCAGCTTTTGCCACGTCTCACTCATCATGGTTTGCCATTTGAAGTGCTGCTATCCCACTATCGCATTGCGAAGCTAGTTGGGGCCACACGTGACTCGAAACATAATATCCAGAAATCGAGCTGCTCCATATGACTCTGCTGACTGTGGAGAAGAACAAAATCGTAATTGAGTGAAGTGTAGGAAAATCGATATCAGCTACGAGATGCCATGCAAATTTGTACCACCCTTGGTCATGTATGGATTCAACAAGTTAGAATGCCTCTTTGTGACTTTGATACTAAGGTCACCCGCTGGTACAGCACCCGTAGCTTGTGAAAAGCATTCCTCTGATCCTATAGACGTGGCGGATCACAGGTCCGACAATATATGTGTCGGATACTACCACCATCACGGATTTTGTCCGGGCTGCAAACCGGGACTTGATGAGTTCCGAGTTCTGTAGCAGGACTTTTCGGGTTCTATAGTTGTGGGTGCGCAGACCAAAGCTTACCTCGATGTTTTGCACTCCGTGCAACGCCTTCTTTACATACTTGCTAACCCCTTTTTAACTGGGGGTAGATGTGGTGGCTGTCGACTCCCCGCTTGTTGCCTTTCTCAGTGATGCGGACAAGGACGCATCCGCCCCGGCGGGTTGCTGACCTAGTGTATATTGAAGACACCGCAGTCTCTTCAAGCCCCTTGGCTCGGGTCCTTCTTCTTGTTATATCCGCGCTACTTGCTCACTTTCAGAGAGTCTTTGGCAAGTTGATCAAACGCGATAGGTGAGCCCCGCGGAAGCAAAATTGAGAGGGTTAGGCTCGTCAAAGACGGGTTGTCAACATGGCAGTCCTTCAGATTGCATATAGACGGGTATTCAATGCAAACATGCCAGTGAATCTTTCCACCGAACTACTCATAGGGTGTGTTGGCCCTGCCGAAGCAGGATATAGGTGGTGAACTGGCTGAAACCAGCACCGGTACCTCCAAGAGAGAATGTCTTGGTTATCCTACAGAAGTAGGACACCCAAGTTAGAGTTGGGAATTTGAGAAGTTTGCCCAGGCCGGGCTTGAACCGACTGTACAACGAGGGGTACCTTACTAAGGGCAGTACTTCGACTACTGCACCATCAGGATGGATATTGTTGTTAGGTGCCAGCTTTGTTTCCGTCATCATTTATTTCGGCCATTGTCAGACGCAAGTGTAACAGCCCGTGAAAGACTTGAGAAAGTCTGGAGAGCCGCTATCAGAGCAGCATTACTAGTGTACAGTACCACGAGTTACTCACTCCTATACTGCTTTAGTGGCTTTCTCGAACTTAGGGTTATCTTGAATGATATGACAGCTACAGGTATCTGAGCCTCCATAGTGAACATTGGCCATCCCTTATACTACACTACCATAATAGAAGTACTGATCAATTTAAAGTACTACTTCTTGAACTAGTTAGGGATTTACTCAAGCTTCTGCGAGTGGAAATGGGGCTGCGTCAGCTACTAATAAAGCTCAGCAAGGATAATGTTGCCAAAGTACACGTTAACCTCAGACAATCAGCACCTCAAAACACCGTTTGGAGTTATACGAATGACTTGAGAGACTCACAAGAAATACTGCTGAGTTACTCAGACGCATCCTAGCGGTTGTAAAGTCAACTGGATGGACAGTGAGTTACTTTTATGCGTCTAGGTAGAGAGTGAATCACCTAGTTGTATGATGAGTTACAAGACTCAGACAACTCCCGAGTGGTTGTATAGTTCGTTTGGGAAAAGTGAGGATTTACGTTACTCCTTATGATAGTAGTAACACTACCAGTCTATAGTTGATAACGCAATTGTAATTGGGAGCTTATAATTGTACGACTGCATTGTCGTTATTTTACATATATTTACTGCTACATAGTAGATAATACTGATAAGAGAGGAAGTATATGTATATGTAGAGCAAGTGGCGAAGACAACCATTTCTTAGACCGTTTCATATACCATGATATTTTCTATCGGAGGTACCGCTTAGCAGTGCTAGTTTTGGCCATTTCACCACCTATATCCTGCTTCGGCAGGGCCAACACACCCTATGAGTAGTTCGGTGGAAAGAGTCACTGGCATGTTTGCATTGAAAACCCGTCTATATGCAATCTGAAGGACTGCCATGTTGACAACCCGTCTTTGACGAGCCTAACCCTCTCAATTCTGCTTCCGCAGGGCTCACCTATTGCGTTTGATTTATGTCTGCTTTGTGTTCAAAGTAAGCTAGGACTCACCTAGCCATTTTCACCTAGTTCTAGAAACTGAATAAAGATTAATGATTATAAAAACAAAGATATAATAAAGATGTCTTGGCTGGATGAAGTAACCCCTAGCCTCATCAAGTATGTACCTCCACTATACAACAACGAAGTAGACGACTATTCGACTTAGCTGTCAACTTTCAGTATAGCTATTACACTAGCAGAGGAACGAAGGAGCAAAGACACATGCGCAGACCAAATCAGGCCAATGATATCACTAGTAGACCTTTGGTTTCAAGTGATAGTTACTGGTGATTCCTAGCTCGATAGACGTACTGCCTTAACTAAGGTCCCTGGGTGTGTCTGATGGGTTGCCTTCAACTAGAAAGAAATAATCATACTAATAACTGAGGTCTCTGTTCAAAGCAAAACTAAACTCGTATAAAGATGTTAACAAAATAACCCTGATATTTACTAACCCCGCTTTTGCACTAGGGTTGGACAACCCTATCTTGATCTTATTTCAACGTTTTAAGGAGCGTACAAATTGTCATACTAAAAAATCTTTGAGATGTTCATTTATTACACCCTTTTTCAAATCTCTCGAATGTGGTGTAATAAATAACACACCAAGTGATATAACGAAGGTCCTTTTCATTTCAGTTACTCTCCAAGAAAATGGCCCCTTCAGCAAAGGAACATCATCGTTCTAAGAGCTTGTTAACATTCCAAAAATTGCTGAATCTGCGTGATAGTTCCAGTCCCTTGACGCTCATCATTGACACGCTAGAACAGACTGCGGTACCAATACTAAAGGAGATTGCAGCCAGAGCAAAAGTGAGAACTTAAGAGCAGTTACCAAGAGTTATCCGTATATATATGCTAAGAAGTAAAACGATAGATATCCAAGTCTACGATCATTTTTGTGTCATTCACAACATTTAAAAGGCCTAGTTATGCAGATGTCTTTGTCCCTGCATGGGGTTGCAAGCTTAACGCATTACGTTCTCAGATCGTTCCTCACTATCCTCCAATCGATAAAGCGGCATTGAAATCAAAGTCTCAACCGCGTAAGTGCCTGCTATCAAAGGCTTATAGGAATATCACCTGCTAACCATGCATAGGTGCTATTATCATCATCGATTCGTTGAACACACTCATCAATGTCGATGCTGAATCCGTTACAACATTCCTTTCCAGTATCATCACACCGGTGGTCTCCGTCATTGGCGTGTACCATGGTGATGCTCCCCCAATTCTACCCAGCACTTACAACGAGTATGCACCTCATCCGTTTTCACTGCTTACACATCTTGCGACTGCTATCTTGAAGATAACTTCCTTGGAGAATGAAATTGGCTGTGAGGCAGCTCGTAACCGGGCCCAACCAGAACCGGAATTTGGTCTAGGCGAACGCAAAGAAGGTGTTCTAGTTAGTGTACGGCGTGCACATGCCGCCCAAGGAGCCATAATAGCCATGGAGCTACGCCGTAAGAGCGGCCGGCAAGTATCAGAAACATTCGTCATGGTCCCCAGACAAGATGGCGATCCAAGGAAAGCCGCCGGCTTGTCCATGCTGGGCCTCCTGACTGATCATCCAGTTTTTACCAAGCACGATCCAGACGTCGGTACGAACGGCGACGAGATGCCAGAAGTTACATTTAGTTTGGGTTTGACAGATAAGCAGAAAAAGGACCGAGATGAAATCGTCTTGCCTTATTTCGACGCTCAGACTGATATTGGTGGTGGTGAAGGTGGCCGAATTTTGTACGATATGGGTCGTGAAGACGACTTCGATGATGAAGAGGATGAAATTTAGGGTTAGACAAGGACTATGCGACCCACTTTAAAGCACAAACCTAACATGCTCAAGATGGTACTCATATCCAGTCAATTATCTTTGCAAGATCTTTTTACAACAAGATTCTTTTTGTCTATATTTACTTAAATTCTCTTCGTCTCTTCTTAAAAAACTACCAGTCAAATGTCAGATCACGGCTCATCTCGTCGGGGTGCCCGCAGGCCCGATAGCCGCACTATGTGGGATGAATCCGAACGGCATTCTAACCGCGACACCAACCACACATATTCATCAACCGGAAACCACAAAGACTCCCGTAATCGAGATAGCCGGCGCGATAACCGCGATAGCCGTGAGGATCGCTCTAGGACTGGTGGAAATGGCGGACATGAGCGTAGTGGCGCACGCGACAGGGGCAGCCGCCGTGATGATGATCGGGATGCGCATAAACGGTATCGCTCGCGGTCGCGAGACAAAGCTCGTGGATACGGGCGCCATGACCAGGAACGTGATCATAAGCCTAGGGATAGAGACGATAAGCGACGGGACGAGAAGAGACCCAGAGAAGTAGACACTGCCGATTGCGATATAAAGCTGCCCCCGCGCCGTAAATATGACGAAGGTACCTTTTATTTTTCTTTTCTTCTTCAGTACAGACTGTACTAAACTTTAGTACACTACTAATAATCATGTGTATGCTCTAGACACGACTCGTCAAGCCCACAATGAACGCCGCTCGGCATCTCCACCTGTGTGCGCCACCGACTCTCTCCCAACCCGTACAAAAAATGATCGCCCTGCACCAATGTCGTTCCGCATGGGCTTAAATACCAACAGCAGCGCACATGCAGTCGAAGTAATGGATACCTATGGCGATGCTCGCGCCAACGAAGACGAGGATGAAGAAGAGCCTGAGATTGAGATTGATGGTGATATGGATGCTATGCAAGCCATGTTAGGCTTTGGCGGCTTTGGCACTACAAAGGAGAAGAAGGTTTTGGGTAATAACTCTGGTGGTGTCAGAAAAGAGAAGAAGATGCAATATCGTCAGTACATGAATCGTAATGGTGGATTTAACAGACCACTGAGTCCATCCCATGATTAAACATGTGTTTGTTATACCTGAAACTAGAACTAGCTTAACCCGTTACATTATGCTATACATATCCTGAAAGGGCCAACTATAATAGCTCCGCAAAGCACTTGAATAATAAACAAGCTACCATCTGATAATTATAATAAGGCTACCGCCTCATCACATAGTAACATGATATAGTTTAGTCCATCTTTGCTGCCGTTGGACTCATGAAGACTAGTACAAAATCTATATTTTTTTGATAAGAAAAAAAGCAAAACATTAACTATGGCGACACTATCTATTGTCTAAGGTGCCTCTCCTGTCCCGATGAGCAGAACCCTGGGAGTAGGAGGCTAGTAGTAGTGGCCTTAGCATACTTCGCAAGGTAGCGCCAGCAGTGTCCGGCGACTAGTCCGGGTTCCCAGAACAGTGAAAAACAAATTTAGCAGACCTCCACCTCTAAACCCT
>LXGT01000189.1:0-59099 GCA_001640655.1 Endoconidiophora laricicola | reverse complement strand
CAAAGGTTGTCCTGCCTTCTGTATATCATTTTGCCTTGTGCTTGTAATCCTCGCATCACATCACACCATACAAAAAATATATTCCCGTTATAGAACATATTCCATAACCAAAGCCACAGACACACGCCCCCTCTAAACCTTTTGGGCCCTGTTCTCCACGAATGTGTCTCCCTAGTGGTGATTGTCACCCCTTCCCGGGCCTTGATTACCTTTTTTTTTTGTTTTCTCACTCTTATTTTTATTTTTCTTATAAACTTACCTAGGGCGGACTTCTTTCTCTCTCTCATTCTCGGCTATACCATACACCACGCCTTTGTCTTACACCATTCTCTCGAATGCGCATTTTAAGCCAACACTCTGTCTGCTCTTATTCGTGACCACCCGTAGAAGCCGTAACTTGAATGATAACATTGTCCTTACAGTTTCTCTAGTACACTCCCTCACCCCCCCCTCGGCTTGGGATAGTTTGGGGTAAGAGTCAAAGGCAAGCACAAACAGCCCTTGTTTGGTTTTAGCCGCTTGCCCTTTTTCCTAAGCTGTCTTGCTATCACGCACAATAATGCTGCTTGTAGAATATTCTCATCTCTATTTTGAATGCTAATCATAGCGTTGCGCATAGAAACCGAGGAGACGTTAAATATGAGCCCCCCTTCCACTTCTTCACCAGCTTCTCCGGAACCCCATCCACCATCTTCTGGCTTTTTTTTCCCCTTCCAAGTTCTTCTTCTTCTTCCCCGTCATCTCTCTCAAGTCTAATCTTCAGCTTTTGTCGAGCCCTAATATACAAATTCTTATAGCTGGAAACCCCGCCAGCTGCCATCCTCTATCAGATAAACATCCGGCCATATATACTCTTTTCTATACACACCATGTCGACCGCCCAAATCGTCGCTATCCAGGCCCCCGTGCCGCGCCGTCCCCTCCATATCATCACCACTGACCAGTTGTTCTTCAGTGTCAACGCCTCACTACGCTCTGATATCAGCTCGTCGCCTATCCGCGACTTTTCTCCCAACGAGGACTACAGCGTGCCGCCGCCGCCTCCTTCGTCGCCTGTCTCATTTGCCCATGATTCGTTTTTTCCAACTGAAGTCCGCCATTAAAGGCGTCGATATATGCCATAACCCACCACGTGACGCTTCCTGATAGACGCTCTCACGCACTCTATTTCTATCTCACTGGGTTCTGTCCATACCATTGGCGGACTCTCACGATGTCATAAGATTCCTCTCTTTCTCACTCACGCATTCTCTCTCTTTCTCTCAATTTGGGTTGGCTATATAGATTTTGGCGTTTTTTTATTGGTGGTTCTTTTAGAGTTTGGAAGATAATGTTTTTTGGTCTTCACAGTCCTTGTTGCTTGTTTTCATTTGCTTCTCTTTTTTATTTTTAACTTTGTTTTGTTTCCACCATGTTTTTCAAGACGCTCGCTCCAGCTAGCTGTAACATTATCTATGTTATCCAGCCTTCAGACACCGGTGTGATCTTGCTTAGTGCTGTTTTCTTTATTTTCCCAATCTGGACAACAATTACCGAGCCGCTTGCTAAACTAGTTTAGTGCCAACTGGACGACTTTCCCAATGGTCATAATTGTAATACACATCTTCATTCTCCAATTCAATGAAAAGTCCGTAATTATTTTTTCTATCTTCCGACGTTCAGTCAGTGGATGCTACACGAGTTCATACGATTCCTTGGCCGATTACATTTTGTCTCTGTGGCAGTACTTTGGTAAGCCTATCCTTGTGCTACAATGCGATCGGGTTCATCGATTGCGATCCAGAGCATAACGTTAAGTGAACAGCATGTCGTGTTAGTTTTTACCGGTGCTAGTATCGTGAAACATACATATCAGGATACAACGATATAACCCCATTTACTCTGATCAACATGCAATAGCACCCTCTAGACCGTTGTCCATACGACACTTGTTGGCAAGAATCTGCATTGACCATCACCAATAAATTTCCATCTACTATCCAGACATGTCAACAGGTAACGCTAGTTGAAGATGTAGCTTGCTCGCCAGCCTCTTGTAGCACTAGAAGACGTATATTCCTGATCGCTGGTCAACGTAGTACATATAGATTTGAAAAGGTAATTACTCAGTAGCATATAAGCGGGTATCTGGTTGCGTAATCTGACCACAACACTATCATACACATCACGAAATTTCAAGGAGCTGACTTTAAACACTCCCTGTGGCCCTACGCTACCTACTTTATCCCACCTTAATTGTGAAGAGCCAGACTAATCTGTCAAATAATACGCACGCGTCAACGGTAATCAACAAGCTCAGCATGTCTACTCAGCGGGAAGAGGACTGCTAGGCTATATATTATGCCTGCAACGAATTTTCACTACTGCCTTGCTGTGGAAGAGATTTGCCTAAGAAATGAACAGAGTTGAAAAGATGAACGACTTAGCTGCCAACGCAGTACGGCTTCAGTCTATAAGTTTGCACTTTTTGAAATGGATTCAAGTTTTTAAATACGTGAATGGTGTGACATCTATAACCACTTGGAAATTTTAGTTCTTCAGGAGCAGGAGTGCAAAGATGCAGCAGCAGAGACAACGGAGAAGGAGACTGCCCATTATAAGTATCAGATAGGGACAATTACCTACATGGTGATGTGGGCAGTGTGGCATAATGTTGCCCTAAGTCATAGGTTCGTGTAGGGTAAAACACTGACATTAATAGTTAGATTTATCAAGTGCTAGTAAATTAAGCTGTTTCAGTAACTAATAACAATGCCATAGGCTTTTTGGTCTTATTAGTGACTGATGCCTAAGTCCTATATATTGTGAAGTTATAATGTTTCAAGGTTTCGTAATACTTGCTATGCCTAGTCAAATCTATCTAGCCTAGCAATTACCTATATGATCATATGTAGCATAATGATGCCCTAAGTCATAGATTAGTGTAGGGTATAACACTGATACTGATAGCTATATTCATTATAGGCAAACAAACTAAGCTTTTAGAATAACAACTTATACCTTTTTGGCCTTGTTAGTTAGTTACTGATACCTATTCTAGTATATTATTAATAATGTGAAGTCATGAGGGTCTGAATATTTTGTTAAGGTACTTACCACACCCGGTCAAGACCATCTGATTGTCTTCAAAAATATCATGTTAGTCTCAAGTATGTAATAATGGCAATTACTCAAAGCAACATATGTAGCTAGCGGAGACAACGGCAGCGGAACAAAAGACGGACCAGAGGTACTCGAGGTATTCTGATATATCTGTTTATAGTTTTACGGTCTCGTGCTTCCTTTCCGGCTCCTTGTATATATCTTCCGTTTGACGGTCATATCACGGCTGGTCTATGGTACGGTTTGTATTCATTTTCTTTTCATTTTATACATGCGCGTAGTATGTAGAAAGTACCTTTTCAATGTAGTACTGAAATAACCGGGGCCATATATCTCCATTTTTCATCATTAATCTAATCACAGCTTGTAGAGCAGTATAATCAGTTCCGAAATATAAGTTCCATAAACATAACCAACAATCTCCCATAAACATGTTAAATATGTGCTTATTTCTATTTATACCGATTAGGAAGGTGGGTCTACATCAACGCGACAAATAGCCAATCATTACGCTGTTGTCGCGCAGGGTTACTACGCGTTGCTACGTGTAGTTCGTGTTAACAATTCCATATTTTCCATAGTAACCAAAGTTAGGGTTTGGACCGACGACCACGTCCGTGAGATTTCGACCTCCTCCAGCCTACTTTTCTCTGGTTCCTTTTCTCTTTCTCTTTCGTCTACATTCAAACCCTTTCGAATTACAATTTTTGACTTCTTTTCTTTTCAATTTACTCACGTCTTTCGTTTGCATTTGCGTTGTCCTTTTATCAAAGTTCAACGTTCAACTTCACTTTCGGAGCTTGTCTTGCTTATTTTCAACCTATTCATCTCAAATCTTTGAAACTTCCACTCTTTCACCGTCTGTTTACCATCGCATAATCATCATATTGTGTACCATTGGCTTCACCACTCATCACAAAAAACCTAATCACTCCGATTCCAGAAAACCCATCCAAATATCAGCCTACGATTAACATGGCTCGTGTCGCGACTAGAAACCGGGCTACAATGGTAGCTGCCTCGCCCGCTACGACCCAGAGAGGCATATCTTCTTATGGTCGGACGACTAAGGCCACAATCGCCTCTTCTCCGCTGGATGTGAAAAAGGCCATCATCCAAGCTTCGCCCTCTGTCAACAACAGGAAGCGGAAAGCTGTTTCTATTGCCGAGGAACATACCCTGCCTACGATCATCGAGCCCGCCACGCCTGTAAAGGCTGTGAAGAGGGTTCGCATCAAGGAGCAAACTGACAACACTGAAGTCAAAATCAACGCTCCCGTATTTTCCACTCCTCTTAAGTCTACCGCTTCGGTGATTCTGAACGCTCAGACTCCTACATCCGTTGAAAAACGCGCTATCAAGACACCTCGCAGCGGCCGTCTCGACTCTGCTAAGATTGGCAAGCGCAGCGCCAAGAAGCTGGTGCCCCCCCCTAACAACACCCGCATCGAAGACTTCTTCAAGGCGGTGCGTCGAAAGACTAAGAGTGGCCTACCGGAAGTTTTCGACGACTTCCTCACTCTCCACGGTGCCTTCATGCGCACCATCGTCGTGCAAATCGCCCACAACGGCACTTCCAATGTCCTAAAGGTTGACGGTATCATTCCCAACCTGTCTCGCAACTGGGGCAAACGCGCAGTTACTATCGACGATCTGCGCCGCATCGTCGCCATCCAGGCTTACAATGGTGGCTCCTCCCCCTTTGAAGTCCTCGAGTACGGCAAGCTCATGTGCCTTCGCTTAGTAACTGACCGCGCGATAAACATCAACGAAATCTGCGCCCGCTTCGAGGATAACCTGCGTGCTTTGTGCACCGCTCGCGCCAGTGAACGCGTCCCCGCCCCCGCCACCGCGGAGGATGTCGAACTCTCCTTTGACAGTCTCTCGCTTGGGGATCTACCGCAGGCACCCATCACCCACGAGCAGCCCGTGGTCGCCGTGCGCTCCAACGCGCTCGCTAAGCTTCGCGCCGCTGTTAGCAAGCCCATTGCTAGCGCCATCCCGACCACCAACTCGGAGACCGGTGAGGAGTTGACGCTGCTGCAACGCATTCGGTTGAAGGAGGCTGCGAAGCGGGACGCGCTGCATTCCTCGGTTGACATGCAGCGTCATGCAACGCTTCAGCGCGCACAGCACATTTGTGGCACTATGGAAATGATGCTACAGCCGGGCGGTATGAGCAGACAGTCGTTCCCGCTAGGTAATGTCACGGTACGCATCCAGGACTCGTTTCCATCTCCCATTGAGCCGAGCGAGGTGCGTTCGTGTCTAGCTATCATCGCCAAAGAGATCGCGCCTGATTGGGTCAAAGTGATGAATGTTCGTGGCCGTGACTTCATCATCATGGAACGTGACATGTTCCCTGGAACCCTCGAAATTCAATCTCGAGTCATGAAGCTATCTACTGTATAAATTCACGTTTATGGATCAATTATTTTTTTTTGGATATCACGATGGATTTCATGACGGCGGGTTTTTTTGTATCTTATTTTATTTTGAAAGCAAAGTAAGAATATATAGCGGATTGTTGAAGATGGTTTACTTGGGATACCCTCATAGCTTTGGAGTTTGTTGGCGTTTTGATTTTATGTTTGTCTTGTAGTTGCTTCACATTATAAAAAGAGTGGCTTTTGCTTTTGAGCTTTCTTGTTTTCTTTCTCATCGCTTCTAGCCATTCTTTCTAGGTTTCACATTTCTTAATACTAAGATAGACATCAAAAATTACATCAGTGGTTCCTAAATTCATCTGCATTCACTGGTAGTATACTTATACATACAACCGTATTATCAAGAAACATGTTTCAGAATCGCTATAGGTTTTGCTTGCTAATGTAAAGCTAGTGTGGTTTCCATAGCTATATTGGTCCCATGGTAAGGTGGCCAACAAGCTCTAGATATGCATATATTTGTGTTGGTTGTTGATGTGTTTATATAAAAAATCCGTCCCCCTTCGAACTCCTAAAACGGTTGCCGTTGAAACCTAGTAGCAGTCATGGACCTGGGCCCAAGGGCTCGCTTGGACTCGAAGCTAGTACGTTTTACACGACCCGGTCACTCATGACGCGACAAGTGATACTCCCCCAGGTTCTCCGAAATGCGTTTCCATGGTGCCTTTCCGAGACCGAGTTTGGTATCGGCCGTGGTGGGAGATAGCCACGTGCTGGCCCCGATGAATCTCGGACATAAAAGAGAACGCTTCAACTCCTAAATAATACACCCCCATGAAGACCAAAGAATAGAAGTAAAGATTATGTGAAGAAAATGAATCAGAAACAAAAGCACAAGCGATGTGAAGCTTATTTCTTGTCTTTCTTAGCAAACTTGGGCTTGCCGATGTCAGCTCCTCTAAGCTTGACGTTCAAAACACGCTCCATGTTGCCCAAAACCTTCTGGTCGGGAGTGGCAGTGCCGCGCTCGAATTCACCGACGATGTTGGGTGTAGTGTTGCAACGGGTGGCGAGATCCTTCTGGGTCATCTTGGGCTCCATGGCCTGGCGGGCCTTGGCGATGGCCTCACCGACAACCTTGCCGACGGTATTGGGCTTGATGATGTCGTCGGAACGGTCAACCTTGGTCAGGCGCTGGCCCTCAGCACCACCGGACTTGGCCTATTTTAAGACAATAATATTAGAAGCTGTGGTTTGTGTGGAACATCATTGGATTATATCAAAATAGCGGGATGAAGAACAACAGGCGAAGTTTGTGCGCAAAGGCCCGTAAAGCTCAAGGGCAAGCTTGTTGTTGAAAAGGCAAGGGTGCGAAACTGTGGTGGTTGTACGTACAGCGTTACCGGTAGCATACTTCTTCTCGGTGCCTAGAACAGCACCACTGCGCTGAGCGGCGTTCAGAGCACTTCTGCCACGGACAATAGCCTCACGAGGAGCACCACCGCCAGTGCGGACGCGGCTACCGATCTTGGTGGCAGTATCCCAATCTTCAGACATTTTGAAAGAGTATATACGGTGTGTGATTGGTTGGAACTTTGGAGGCAGCGTTGTTAATGAAGTCGAGTTGATTCAGTTAGTTTTCAAATATGAATAGTAGTGGTGATAATCAGATACTGCGATAGCGACAGATGATGATGCAGGAAGCCTTTTTTTTTTCCAGGATTGTTATCTTGGTTCAATGATGGGCGGGTTGTCAATGGAAGGCAATGGACGGCAATAGATTGACGATGAGGCGTTGAACTGAGTCAACCGGCGAGCAAAAGCGGGGCTGGCTTAGCAGCGCCACAATGAATCAAGGGTTTATGCTGTATATAACCCTAACATGATACCAAGCTCGAATCGCTATAGATAACTTCGGTTGCATCTGCACTGCACTACTTACTATGTGTCACAGATTAGCTACTTTACACTAATGGCCCGATTGCTGCTATAATTACAATTAACGTCCAAGTTCCTAATACGTAGAACCTCGCTTTGCCCTTGACAACAAAGAAAGCAAGCGAGCTTGCGTCACACATCGCCTCGAAATCCGGTCGACTGAACCCTTGAGATTCAGCGACAAAGATATCGAATTTCACCGGCTGCCTTCCCGTCATCTGCTTTTTTTTTTATCCAAGGCTGTGAAGATCGCGGCAGCATGGCACTTTGGAAACTGCAGCTCTTGATGTTAACTGCTGCTTAAGATACAAAACGCTCGCTGCTACGATACGTCTTCTGAGCGTCGATCTTACTTAAACTAGACCGTGGAAGCAAGCACATTATTACACATAGCGTTATAGTAGTAATTATAATTAGCAAGCGGGGTTTTTTTTCTCAGAATTTCTTTTTTTAACTCATTACTCGATTAGAAGTGAACCATGACGAGACTTGATTAGCAAGAGTTGAAGTAGTAAAAGACGCAGAAGCATGAAGCTAGGCGCGTTTGGAGAGGCCGCTTGCTTTTTGTTGACAGCCATTATCTGTAATTCTTCACTGATGTTGAGCAAAGTGAACTAATAAAAAGTCTAGTTATTTGCAGCTTCAGGCTGCTTTTTGGTATTAGATTCCATTTCTCTATCAATATAATCATGTCCTGACGTATCCATGTTTTGGCGCTGGCTTAGACAGATGGAATGTGAACATTGCCGTTAACAGAATGACTAACTCTCTTCTTGGCCAAGGAGCTGGGGCCTCTGATTGATGGTCATCCCAGCTTGGCGGTCCTCGCTGTTCCTCCTGCAGCAAGCTAAGATGATAAATGGTAAAATGGTAAAATATCCGGACGCAAATGATGAGCCGATGACATCTGTCCATATGTTGCAAGGAAGAGAGCAGGGAAGCTGCTAGGCATAGTTAGCCTTGTTCAATAGCACTAGTAGTACTTGTTATCCATAGATACATAGTATGTATTTACATGCAGACTTAGCAGCGTGGCAATGAAAGTGGTCTCCCCTTCCCTGGAAGCATCCGAAGGGGAACCATGCGACAACGACATGATGCCGGCCGTTAGTGTGCAGGGAAGAAGAGCAGAAATGAAAAACAAAAAAAGGTAACGAAAATGGACATGGTCGAGTATAAAAAAAAATATTAAAAAAGGTTGTTTATGGAAACCATCCGAGGACCCTGCTGACCGCAACAACACGCAGGCAATATATCATGGAAATACCTTGCCGACCCATTCCTCTGGCACACGGCGATGTCCACTTAGTTTTGTTTACCACAACGCTGTTCAGCCAGCTCGAATTTATTGGCTTCCTAATGCATTAATTGTGGTTTATTTATCCGCTCCCTATGTCTGATGTCGTCGTCGTAGTACCACTTGGCAGACGCAAGATGATGATATTATACACCGAAAGAAACAACCTTTTATATATATATATATATATATATATATATGTATTTTTTTTTTAGACAGCCAGACACGCGAAAGCAGTGAGACTAGCAATGACAATTACCGTCGCGCTGCACGGAATTTTGGATCTTATGCTTGTGGCCCGTTTCTTTACTCTTGTTCCCTATTTTCGGCCTGTGTGTCGGCTTGTCTGGTGACGAGCCTCAAGCCTCAGGGTGTAAGATGCCCGGACCAAGTGCGTCATGGTTGTATATTGACAGGGTGGGTGTATCCTGTGGCAGCAATCACTGCACTAATAAATACAACTCAAGGCAATACTGCCAGTTAGTACAGCTGACTATATGGCTACTTGCTGCCGTAATATGCCGCATTTCTGCGCTGGACTGGGTGTGGGCATATGGGAGTATATGCAGAGAATGGAATGCCATGTATGTGGTCGTTCTGTAACGACAAGCTAGACGGTACTGTGGTATGAACGTAGATGCATGTGTTGTGCTATGCGTAGGCTGTATATAGACACCAGTACTGTATAGATACTCTTCTTATACCTCGTCTTATACAGATATACCATGTTCACAACGAGCGTAGAAGACGCCGTGTCATACTGTACAAGACATACTATTACCGCCATCTACATAGTATAATGTACTCCCACACACGCACGTACAATTCAAACTCTGGATGGCAGACTCGCCAGCTGTGGCTGTACTAATACTGCCGGCGCCGTTCTCAATCTCTTGTGCGCCGCTTCTGCTCCCTCTAAAGCGCTTTGCCTCCTCCTGCCAGGTGTGTTGCCAGACTAAAAGTATCTGCTGTCTTGCTGTCTTGCTGTCTGCTCTGACTTCATCTTCGTGCGCTTGGAATCTTATTTTGGGCCGTTTCCAGGGTCCTCGTCTTAGTCCACGCTTGCATAGTCTACTCTTAAGCCCGCTGTTCTGCATTACATCAACGTCTCTCATCTCGTTCGCCCCCTCCCCCCATCCCCTTCCCTCGTTAGCTCCCGGGGTCCTTTTGCGATACTTTCCATACCCCGAACTCTATCTTTTCTGGTAATTCCCGGCTTGGGACGCACTTATTTCCCTTCTCTCATCTCACTCATTCACACCAAAGAATAGAATTTACTCTTTTAGCTTGGCTCTGTCTTCTTATCTGTTCGGGCCACAAGCAATAGTAACGCTCTAAGAAGCAAAGGCGACGACGGCCACGTTAACGCCATTCCGTGATTAATGCCTTGGGGGTCAACCCGGTCGTTCAATATCACCATCATTTTACTCAAGCCGACACAGCCCATTTATCCCCGACTCTCGACTCCTGCCACCAACCGCTGTTTTATCTTTATTTTTTATTTTCTTTTATTATCTTTATTTTTTGGTTTTTCTGTGTGTAAAAAAAGCAATACCTTATTTTTTAACAAAAAATAAAAATAAAAAAATATTCAAATAAGAGAAGAGAGTAGACGCCAGCAAGATAAAAAGCTTATACGCCCTTCCTTCCCCTTGATCCTTCTCCCGCGAGACTATACCGTTTCCTACTACACATCGCCAAGGGTTTGAGCCTCTTCAACAGTTCCTCGAACTTCCTCGCAAAGACTCGACGTCCAGCAAAATCACTAACTGCTAGCGTGTATATGTATATGCGTGTGCACTTCTACGCTCTCTCTACTAAACCGGCCAGCGCTCCCCCACCAAATTCAGAACCATGATAGCCGACATGTCACCTCCGCCCACCCCATCAGCAATTCCGCCGGCCTTCAACTTTGAGCCTCGAGTCCTGTATCTGCTAGTGACGCTCAGCCCTAGCAGCAGCATGCACTGGTCCTTTTATTGCACCCACAGTGCCGCCGAGGGCACGATTCTGGAAACCGTCGAAGCTAACGGCCGCTGGGGCTACTCCTCCTCCAAGCAGTCGACGTCATATTTGCAGACATTGACCATCAACCAGGTGCTACTGCTGGTGCTCAAGCTGGCTGATATTGAGGAGATGCTGGAGCCCGCTTTGTGTTCACGCGCGAGTCGAGTTCGCATTGCAAAGACCATCGACTTTGGCGACTTCAACTCCAAGACTTGGTTCATGCAGGTTCTCTTCGAGCTTGAGAATGAGGGTTACATAGAGCTCCGGCTCAAGCCCAACGATATCGAGGTCGAGTCGACCCAGCTAGCACACGAGAACTACTCGCTGCCTCCAAACCAACGAGTCCTCATGCGTACTAGCCATGCCTTCAAAAGCCACCAGTAAGCACGCCCTCAGATCAACGCAATTCAACTTGTACGCACATTGGACATCACGAATGGCACCCCAAACCTGCGCATGCTAACCAACTGCGTGTCTCCTTTAGAGAGTAAACATCTTCTCTTATCATACGTTTTCCTGTCTCATCGAGCAACTCTTCCAACGGCCGAAACATCGACAGCCAACTCCTTCCTTTTCCGCACTCGAAGACTCTACTATATCATAGACCATATCTTCCCTTGAAAACACACCCCGTTGGATGTTTCTTTATTTTATACCTGGGCCTTTTTTTTTATACAATTCTTTCAGCTTCAGCTTCTTCTATCGACCAATATTCATTCTTCTTCTCGCCACTCGTTCATCTGCAGTTACCGCTATTTCAACTTATTTTCTTTCTCTATAATATGCCCTTTTCTTTCAACACACTTTTTTGCAACACAAACGACTACTTTCGATATTCTTGATGCCTTCTTCAGTTTGGCGGTACGAGACACTGACTTTTATGACGGGTGATACTATTTGGCGCTACTTTTTGATACCGACCTGGGTTTTCGGTTTTTTTCTTCATCCATCTTCCTTTTCTCTTCCCATTACACACACATTGGGGTTTAGCTTCTGAAGGGAATCCTCAAGACTCGTGTCTAAAAAAAAAATCAGATTTTCTTTCTTTTTCCACTTCATGTTGTGGAATAACCATCGCAGGCTGAACCCCATATGGCTCTAAAACAATCTCATCTGTATTTAACAGCAAATGCCCAGTGCATACAATCTTCACACTACCACCACCACTATCACCATTGACTATGCAACTGGACGGCAATGAGATACATGCAACACCATACCGGACCTGGAGCTCCGGGTAGAGTTGACTTCAGACTTATAAAGAACACAGCTTGCCAAGAAATAGGTAGGACAATAGCTTAGATTTTTTTTTCATAGGTAGACCAATTTTGATGACAGACATTATTTTCCAACCTTTTTTGTCTCTTCGGTAATATTAGCCCGAATATGAGCGCGTCGACCCTTATTATTATCAAGCAAAGAACAATTAGCCGTGAAGCCCATCAGGCTGTGTTGTTCAAACCACACCCCCCCCCTTCCAAAAATATCTGGGTGTTAGATGTTTAGCGCCATATTCCTGTGTTGCACAAAGAGCACCCTCGGAGTACTTGAACATTATACTCAAATGATATCCGCTAACCAAAGTTTCACGTCATCAGAGACAATAAGAAATGAGACGAGTGGCCGTCACTGATGACGCTCGTTAAATTGACAAGGGTTATCAGCCAGCACATTAGGGTTCAACCACAGGTTTACTGGCTTATTTAGGGATACTACTAATTCGATATCCAAAACTTCCCAATTGGGAAGCCTCGAGGTTTGTTGCCCAGTGAACAAAGCTGACCCACAATAACCCAAAATCAATACAATGAATGGAGGCCTGATCCTTTCCTTAATTCGAGGGTCAGTTTTCCAGGATATGGTCAAAAAAAACGGCGGCCGAGAAGAAAAGAACCAGCCAATGTTTTATTTTACATTGAGATCTGATGTCTTGCAACGTTTATTACAGTAAACGACCCGTATATATACTCAATACTTGCCGATATCTTGCGCCTTCACGAAGACGTTTACTTCATAGCCACTGTCTACCCAAGCTTGTACTAAGCTGTACCGGCAACCGAATCAGCCCTCCTGATCGGGCTTGCCTGCTCTGCTACTATCAAGGGGAATAAAATCTTGCTTGAGCATTCCATAGACAGCTAAACCGCCGCTATACGTCCGTCCGTCGCTATGCACATCTGTACACTGGGCGCTCTTGCCGCTCTGCTGGCCACTGTTGAATGCCAGGACGAGTTTCTCCCTACTGCCGTCCGGCGCATGCCTCTTGATCCCGGCGAGAAATGGTATCCAGCATACGAAGCCTACGCGCCGATCATCATGACCTCGATGCCGCTTGCGCCGCGCGAAGCTGCCGCCGCCGTCGTGCTAGAGCGTATAGTTGCGCGCGCCCATAACGAGGACGACAACGATACTTTGCTAAACCGCCCGGTGTTCCGCGCACACCTGGTAGATTCAAGCGGTCCGCTGCCGTGGCAAAAGCTGCGGCGTGCAGCCGAGGCGTTGAATGTGCTGCAGGGCCGTAGCGCGTGTCCGTCGGGGTTCAGTGGTTGCGATAGCATCGGATATCCGAACAAGTGCTGCGTATCGACTGAGACCTGCGTGGAGGTGGATAATGACGAAACTGGCGATGTGGCGTGCTGTGCTTCGGGCACGTCTTGTACCGGAGATGTCGCTAGTTGCCCGACTAACGCTGTTTCGTGTGCTGCTAGCCTAGGCGGCGGTTGCTGCATATCAGGATATGCCTGTGAAGGATCTGGATGTAAGTGCTACGTGAGATCTATGTGTAAATAGCTCAAGAGTGTAAGATGCTAACTGAGAGAAACTCGACAGGTGTTAAGACAGTGACAGTTACTCCATCGACCAGTAAATCTTCTACTGCTACTATAACTACAACTACCACAACGTCCTCTGATATCACAACGACACAAACTTCCGTCGTGGCACCTTTCCGGCCTACAACCGACAGCGCCACTGCCACGACGACTAGCACCACGACGGAATCTACTGGCACAGTGTTAGACACCTGCCCAACAGGGTATTACGCCTGTCTTGCACGCTACGGCGGTGGCTGCTGCCAAACCGGCCGGGACTGCCAATCGACGTCGTGCGTAGCTACCCCCATGACCGACATCATCACGCGCTCAGACCTGACCATTGCTGTGCTGGCTACCGACTCGCCAACCACTACCGACTCTGCATCAGGCAGATGTGCTACGGGCTGGGCCTTGTGTGCGTCTTCGGCGAATATCGTGGCGGGATGTTGTCCGGATGGATATTCATGTGGATCGGTAAGTTGCACGTTGGCGACGGCGGGCACGACGACGACGGTGGGCAAGGAAAGCACAACTTCTGCTGGCGAGATGGTTAAGCCTGCAATGGCCATGGCTGTACTAGCTGGCATGTTGGCGATAATGTGAAGATGCTGTTAGACGTAGATATATAGATGGCCACGCTTGATTCTAGACTTGGTATGATTGCATGACGGATATCTTGCTTCATTGGACCTATTGATCTTAGGAAGGGTTCTTGGGATTTTAAAGTGGTGTTTGGCGGCGTTTTCTGAAATAGATGAAGCGGGATAGGCCGAAAGACCAATTTTAAACCTCCATCCATATACTTTTCCCGTTGCAACCATTGTTACAACCACACTCCACAGCCACGTATGCTAATACTACTAAATAAAGAGATACGTATCAATCCTACTATTCAGGATATTCAAGTGATAAAAGACTAAGTGTTAATCACGCTTCTTTATCTATGATGCACCGCCTAAAACCATACGCCGTCGACACAACTATATTCCTTCTTAATGTAATATTCTGGCTAACTGATGTAAACTAACAGAGCTAACGAAATATGATATTCTTTGGCTTAGATTTTTTTGAGGATATCCCGCTTGAATATGTGCCGTGGAAGAAAGATATGGCTGATGGACTGCTCGTCAACCATGACGCAGCACAAGCACTGGATTTCCAGCTTCATAATGCAACATCCATACTTCACTATACGTTTTAAAGGATACAATCATGACAGAGTCAACTATGAATATGCAGCCCTCATCAGTGGGTGGTTTTCACTTGTTTATAACACAATCGTCAAGCAATTGTGGTCAGGAAGGGGTGGATTAACCGAAGGAAAGGCATTGTATAACCTACAACAAGACAGGCTATAATATAAGAACGTGCCAGGCAGTTATCATGTACTTATTCAAGAAGATAATGTTTGATATGAATTGATTTATTCTCTTTATTTTGGTGCTATGAGAGATAGAGAGAGAGTATACTTATGAAGAAGCGGCATAGACAGCTTACTCAGGCATGTGGGTGAAGGGTTTAGCCAAGTGCTCCTGGCAGAAGGGCAGCTTGCTGACGGTCCAGATCTCAGTATCGGGCTGCAGAGTCTTTTTGAGCTCGACGTCGAGCGAGCCACCCTTCATGGCGATGATTTCAGGAGCAGCATCAGGATCGTGAGCCAGGGGCGAGCCGCAGTCGGAGCAGAACAAGCGGTGCACGGCCTTCCCGGAAGAGCCCTGGCCGGCGTAAGACTTGACGGGGCCCTTGAACTTGACCTTGTCCTTGAGGCAGACAAATACTAGAGCTAGAGAAAGGGCACAGCGGAGTAAATAGGTCAGCTTTAGTCTCTGCATGATGCAAGAGTAGATGTCGTGTAAGGGTTAGTTATGAGGTGGGAGAAAACGAACAGTAGGTAGAACCGCTCTGGCGTTGGCAGTCATCACAGTGGTCGTAGCCGACTAGAAGAGGCTTCTCCATATTGACGGTGTAAGTGACAGCCTTGCACAGGCAGTGGCCAGAAAGAACCATTTTGAAGATAGTTGCGTGTGGAGAAGAGAGAGAAGTGAAGTAAGTCAGCAGAGAAGAGGAAAGTTGGCTTAACAAAGAGAAAATGAAAGAGAAAGAGAAAGAGAGAGAGAGACAATGTCGAACGGAAGAAATAATAGTCCTGGCTTTGAAATGGAGTGAGAGCTGCGGCGGGGTTTTATAGAGCTCCAAATTTAAGCCTAGTTGCGTTTTGTGCCGCCATCCGGGCCAATGATAAGTCGTTAAACTTCTTGAGTTAAGAGATACACTTCTCGTTCTGCTTTGTATATCTTTTTTTCCAACTTGGTCTATATCGGTCTGATAGTTTCTGACTGACCCGGACTTACTTTTGTGCGTCCTTCTTGTTACTTTGTACTTCTAAAAGAGTTGACCGTGTATTTGTTTTCCGCTGCCTAACGGAAGGGTACCTAAAAGAAGATAGCAAACTCCCCCCCCCCAAAAAAAAAAAAGAAAAGTGACGGTGTCAAACGACAAGTCATACCGTGGGTTTTCTTATCCCACGACGGAGCTTCAGCTTGGGCTGAGATGAAGACAAGCAAAGCAAAAGGAACTTGACTAGTACCCACGCCCCTAGCTATGGGGAGCTTTGACTAGCTAAGACAGGGACGGGACAGTGTGGACTGATATCGGCTTTTCCCTCAAGTCATGCCCTAAAACGCAGCAAGGAATGTAATTGCGGGCGTCACAAGTAAGAGTAAGATGGCATATTACAGATCACCGCTACATCTTTTATGCTTTCATTTTCATTGTTTAACTCTTACCAAGATTATCAGGTTCTTGCTTCGTTTCGTTAGCTGAACAATCACGAGAAGGGGAGCCCTAAAAAGGCTTCCTCTTCGAGAACTGCGAGACGGCGTCTTACATATTACATGCATATAAGACAAAAAGTACAACAACGCTTCGTATTTGGAATCAGATCAAAAGTGACAGATTTCTTACAAAGCAGTATATTAACCCTAATATTCACATGATCAGCTAACCCCCATCGACATCAGTTGCAGGTAGAGACGAAATGACCCGTGACACAATGTGTTTGAATAGTTGGGGAGCATCACTCCACGCTATGCATCACATATTTGTAGCATTCAGGCCAAGACAAGCTATCCATCTGCAGAGCTGAGGCAAGCATAAAGGCAGCTGCAATACGCACTGGTAGACTCTGTAATATTGAGATGACATCGTAGCCCAAGTACTCGGAAAGCAGCGAGCGCATGAAAATCGTGAAGTAACGTCGTTTTAACGCTGCCGGAGCTTCAGTTATAACCCAGCTGTCTAAATCTGTAAGCGCAGAAACCGAAGAACTTGCTGCTTCTAAGCATGTGAATGGTATTTTGCCGTCTGCCGTGATAGACGGGGGGTTTCTGCGCAGAGCATGGATGATCTTGAGGATGACAGTGCTGAAGAGTTTAGTGTAGGTGGGGCCTGATATAATCTGAGAAGATGCCTTTTCTGCTGGATATATAGAGGAAAGCGTCTGCTTGTCATGGGGCGACAAGACATCAACTGTTTTGTTCTTGTGTTCCAAGCCAAGCAAGATATCCACAGATCCAGCTTCTCGATACCGTACGAAGCGCGCATAGAACATTGGCGAGAGTATCTTCAGGACTGCAATTCTAGTATTCTCCTGTGCTAGAGGTGACGTCATAACTTCCTCGTGCAGTGCTTGCTTGGTGCCCGCCGAGATATAGCGTAGCTTGACAGCCGTAGGGCACTTCCAGACAGCAGCGCGGAGATATTCGCGAAACACAGCCTCCATGCCGGTTTCTTCGTAATCACCCGGACGCGGGATCGCCGTGTTACGAGGTGGCGTTACATACCACATGCGCATGTGTTTGCGATAGTACATATCGAATCCCGCCTTGAGGGCCATAGGTAGGATAGCGGGCACTACCCACCACCAGGAAACTAAGAAGGACAATTTCTGCCATAGAGATAAAGTGGCTGGATCAAAACCGCGGCTGGTAGAGCATAGATATGCGACAATCTCTACGTGATGGTCTGGGTCTAGCTCGGAAATGGTAATTTCGAATGAGCGGCGTTCAGACTCCGTAGCTGAGATAGGCGAAGACAGATATTCGCTGTGTAATATAGCAGGATCTGGGGCTTTCATAGAGAAGTACCCGTCTCTAGCACTGAAAGGCGTGATAAAGATATCTTTAGCGATAACAGTACGCAGTGTATTTGGCTTAGGAGTACTATGAATTGGGGGAAGGGGGCTGGATATCTTGAGTAGGTATATACGCTTATCGAGGGTTGGAGTCAAGGCTTCACTTATGATAGCGCTGAGCGTATGCTTGCAATCGTAGAGGTACCAGAAGCTATTGGGGATCTGACACTTGCGGAGAAACTTGGGACCAGTTATGTAGTATGCATAGGGGTATATCGACGGGTTTACGTTCTAAAAAGAGAGGTTAGTAAGTGATTCGAAGCCTCCATTTTGACGTGAAGCTAACCTGTGTAAGAAGATATTCGTCGAGATATCCTCTCAATGTTGGGTATGTATTGCCATTCTGTAGGAGCACCTTGTCAAGCTGGACTGACCAGAAGGCGCCGTTGCCTCTCCCAAGAAGCCACAAGAGATTCGCGAGAACTGAGCATTTATCTCTTTTGTCAACGTCTGGCATTACTGACAGCAGTCCACCAGCGTTTCCAGTCCAGGCAGCAGGTATCATAGCCAAAAGATAGGGATTATCAAAGCCATGTTTAATGGGAGTCAGCCGGCGGTGGCGTACGCGGGCGGGAATCAGCATCGGCTTCTCCACAGAAGTAACTGATATATTGCTGGCAAAGGCAAGAAATACTACTTCTCGAAGAATTGTATATAGGGTCACGATACTGATGCCCCACCAGAGGAAACATTTGGTATCGGCGTGCAGATAAAGAGCGATGACGAGTGTGATGACTGCATTTTGAGGTAGACCTCCGCAGATGGCTAGGTACCCAGGAGAAAGGAGAGAGAGCCAAAAGCCCATGACGTAAGATATATGAAGAAACAAGATGGGTGATGTGGCCCGGAAGATTATAAGAAAGTCTTGATGACTAGATGTATGAAGATAGAGTGTGCCAAACTATGTGATATAAAAGTATAAGAGCGACTAGGACATCAGGCTGAAGAGTTCTATTCATCATGCCCATAATGATGACCTCTAGGGAACAGGGAACCGGAACCTTCTTATATTGCAAGCTTTGCACTGCCATATATTATTAACTATGGTCTAAAAGCGTTGATCTGGGAAGGTGGCTTGAATTCTCATTTGGCGTCGGCTAGAATTCTTACAGGTCCTTCGTATTCAGCTACCAGTCGGCCTTATCATATCCCAATGAGAACTTCTGCTAGCGAAGCTTTTAAAACATAGCTCGACAAATAAAAATTGGCTTTGAAATATAGAGCAAACATCGTTTTGGTTTCTTGTGTATATTGCCTTCGGAAAGCTCTTATCTTGCTGTGATGGACTATATTGGCTGGAAGGCCCTACTACAGTAGCCTTTGACTTCGCTATCATGTTTTCTGTAACTATATCTATGGACTTATATGCACGAGAAGTGCTCATGTGACATGCCGTTTTCGTTGGATTAGTTCAAGTTTCTCGAGATTTCAAGGCTGTTGTTCTCCTTGTCGGTTAGCTTTATCCTGAAATCGACCCCGAAAGACTAGGAAAGTCGAAGAGCGATGGTAAGTGCTGATAGTTGTTGCTGTTACATATAGAACATAGAAATGAAAATTACAAGTAATGCATATAGGAGCTATAGAAATGGCTTTGTTAGAGTAGGTTATATCAAGGTATATATATGTACTCACGATCTCATAGAAAAGGAGACTAAAGACGGTATTCATGATGCTACGATGTGATGACAAAACTTGGCCGCTTCTGCGCATCGTGTACTAAACCTTATAGCTCACTGAGGCTTTGAAACCATTATGTGTGCTTATGCTTACAGTGTGATACGAGGGATATGCCGTCATTCTGATAATACGCTAAGATCTCCGTGGTACAGAATCGCTTTGATATATACGATTCAGTGAGGCTAAGACATGGTACATGTTACATTTGATGTTACCATGCACATATACTTGTTCAAACAAAGTCTATGTTGTGAATAAAAGGAGCCAGTCTTCTTTTATAGGGGGCCAAACAGGCAGGTCTGCCTATTATCGGTATAGTGAAGTCATCGGTTGGCTTGCAAAACTCGCCGTTCAGTAATCTAGCAAATAGCATATTATGAACTTTGATCCTTAAAAGCTAGAGCGAAAATTGGATGTATGCGGACCACATGCACGGGACTTTTTTTTCCGGATGTTCTTTCGATCGCTTGTTTTCGTAAGGTAGTAAGTACAACTGATAAAAGAAATTGGCCGACAGGTTGTAAGTCTTGGGATGGTTCGTACGATAAGATATAAAGCCCTTTGAGACTATGGTAGATATATAACAGGTAAAGTTTACAAATACAGAAATAATATACAATGACAGGTCGATCTGCAGCGTTCCTGATGTGAATTTCAAGACGCGTAATTTTACTGCCCAAGGGTTTGTTTATGCTTCGGGCGTGTTATGTCTCGTACAAAGAATGTGACTTGCAACCATGAGATTTTGGACTGCATATTAGTGATAATGACAGACTGGATTTGGCGTCTTACATGCTGTATATTCTCTGTAAAGAGAATTCGAGCTGTGCCTACTAGCATCGATTAAGCTACAAGACGGAAACAAATAAAACAGCTGTGCTGAAACTTGAGCTGATGATGTCTTGTTGTAGGCTCAATTGGCCATGGCAAGATCAACTATAGTGATGAAACTATTGATTCTGTGACACTATGGCAAGGTGTATTATGACTGATAGTCAAGGATGAACAAAAAGTGTCGATTGTGACGCTTCAGGCTCTATTTTAAACGATTAAAACAGTCCCTCGGCCGTTTCCTCTTCGAGAGCGGCCTTAGAAGAAGGCGAGCTTAGCGTAGATATTGCTCCACCGGAAAACTCTCCAGGGACTACAGGCCTTCTGTGGCCCGACATCTTGTCGCTAACGAGATCACCGTTGGCGCTCCTGTCACGTGCACTCCGATCTTGTAGGAATGCATTGCATAAGAGGGCAGTGGCAACACTAACATTTAAGCTATCAACACCGCCAGTGCGTGCTATGCGCGGAATGCTGACTTCCATATCCATCTTTTGGCGTAGATTCTTCGGAATACCGTGACCCTCGCTGCCTACCACAAGAAGACATGGCGATTCAGCCAGTGGATTTCTGTCTGTAAGGACAGAAATGTCGATGTTGCGGTCTGTAAAGCGTGGATTGGGAGCTACGGCGGCATATGTGCGCCAGCCGGACTTGCTGCTTTGCTCGATAAAACCCATTGGATCCTCGACGTTGAAAATGGGGATCTCCTCAACGGCACCAGCGGCAGCTTTCATGACGATAGGCGTCAGGGAGGCTGAGTTGTTTTTGGTGATGGCAATGGCAGCGACGCCCATGAAGCGTGCGGTGCGGATGATGCCGCCGAGGTTTCCGGGGTCGATGACTTCGTGAATGAGTAACACGAGGGGTCTTTGGTCGAGCCTGCCGTCGTAGGTGACTGTGGAATCAGTTCCGTTCACGGCCTCTTCCTCACGCGTTTGGAATCCTCGCACAATCTCAAATGTGTACTTCCATGGATTTTCCGAGATCGGACCTAACGACTTGATGGGCGGTTGGGGTAGTGGTGATGCCTCCAGGACATAACCGTTATGTGGGCGACCCTGGCTCATGCGATCCATCATAGGCTGGCCCTCGGTAGGTACTAGCTGGCAGTCGATGCCGCGTTGTTGAGCTAATGCCTTGAACCGCGCATCATCGTAACTTTCAATGCGGTTGTCGCCGTTATAAATATAGAGTTTATACAGCTTGCGGCGTTCAGTTAGTAGCGCAGCCTTAACGACAGACTTGCCGAAAAGAAATTGTGAGGCAGCCGTAGTGTAAGGGACTACCGGGCTGCCCATGATGGGATGGGCTTTGCGGGCGGCACGGTGGTCGTCATCACGCCTTGGTCTGTCGGATGGACCGTCATAAGAAAAGCTGGAAGATGGTCTAGGACCGTGGTCGCCACGGTCACTATCTCTGTCTCGGCTCTGGAAGCTCTCAGGCCGATCTTTGTATCTGGTTTGGAACCCATTGGACTGGTTTCTATCTTGGCCTCGGGAGCCCTCGGATCGATCGTTATCGCGGCGACGGGGGAAATCGCCGCCTTCCCGCGCTGGCGGTTGACTGCGGTCACCACTGAATATTCTTCTCTCGGGCAAATAGGATGTTCTCTCGCGTCCACCGAAAGAAGACGAGGGCCGATCAGAGGGCCTGTCCCGTCGGAAGAATCCTGACGTGTTCCCATCACCGCGGCTCAGAGACAAGCTAGAATCTTGGCGTACAGGCCGGCTATTGTGAGAGTCTCTTCTGTCATTGCTGCTGAAGCGTTTATCGGGACGAAGCGATTGTTCGCTTTGATTAGGGAAATCCCCTTTAGAAAGTCCGACAGTACGTTCGGCAGCGGTTACGTTATTGGCATTTCGCTTTGACATGATCTCATCAGCCTTTTCTTTGAGAGAGCCGTACTTAATTTGGTAGACAAGACTCTTTTTTCCGTAGTCCTCAGAAGCATCGTTGAAGCGATGTCTGCGGGTTCGCCGGTTAGACTCTTCTCTGTTTTTGCTAGCCACGTCGCCCAGCATGGCCTTGTTGAAATCAGAGCTAGTCATCCGATCTGAGACAGGCCTGTCCTTTCTGCCAGAGCTAGAGGAAGATGGGTTAAACGCTCGCCTCCGACTGTCATTGCGATCGTTGGAAAACCGGGATGTCGATGGCTTGGACGAATTCTTGAGGCCGCGATGAATGGCTGAATACAAAGATGCAACTCGCTTCTGGCCTAGAGAAAAGGCTGATGGAGCTCGCTGGCAGCGCGGCAGCGCCTTGAGAAGGTGAAGCGATGTCAGAGAAGACATCTCGTGGTAGGGCGGCGTAAGATTTCACAATGCTGGCCAAGATGTTGAGTGGCTTGTCACATGTTGAAGAGGAGCTCATAACGACTAGTGGCCCTAATATGATAGAATGTTTGCAGAAACTTCTTAACTGTGGCTTACTAACTAAGTACGTACAGTTACTTGTGTAAGGCAAGCGAAATGAAGTGGGGCCCATTATATTGGGCAGGCTGTGGCCATAAATAGAAGGCGGTGAGCAAGCTGTGCAATATTAACCCGTGTCGGGCTAAATGTGAATGCGCGACTCTATCTATGGTCAACAGCCCATTTGTTTCTTTCTAAATCATTAATCGTACACAGGTTCTGCCAGCCAATTTCTTGTTATGAAGTACATATTTTATCTAGAATCTTCGTAGCATCGTTTGCTACATTTCATCGCATAAATACTGTTTTCATATCTGTGACGTTTCAAGCTTACAAGTACAAACTCTTTAATGAGCTTTCCGCTTGTCGGCACGATTGATTGCTCGCCCGTAAAACCACTTGCGATTCTCCTCAACCCGCGCTCAACAATTGGCATCCTGCCGACTCAACCTGATCCCAGATAAACTCGCCGTGATACGACTTCTACTTCTCGTCAAGCTTTACGCACTCGACGTTCATCATCCACAGGTCAATGTGACAAGGCGCTATGAATATCTCCACCTTGAACAGCCAAGATTTGGATGACGCGCCGCCGGAGTTTAATTTGGCCTTAGTACCAGCGCCTGATATTATAGACCAACAACTACTTGATTCGCAACCTGACATACTAGAACAACCTCAAACACCAGAGTCAACGAAGGCAGTGCAAGGCCAGCCTGCTATCAATAATACTGCCTCGAAAGTGAGCACACCGATGATGAAGACCCCAGAGAGCAGCCTAGCCGGGCAACAGTTGCCCAACCGGCAGCAGCCAGAGCTTGTCTCTAACAGCTCAGTTCCTGCGGAAAAAATACTTGCAGACGGCTCAATATTGGTGACAGGCAATGCACCGCCGCCAGCGGTCTTTGAGATTGTGCTTCCCGCCCTGTCAGAGGACAAAGACGAATATCTAGAATATGCACCTGACTACATCACTGAGATATTGTCAATATCCTTGGGTCAGAGTGGCAAGGAAGCATTCGAGGTTATGCTACTTGATGGCAGGAAACTTATAGTAAGCTCTAAATTCTATCCACTAGCAAAGCACTACATCGATCTACAGCTGACACGAAATCATCAGGTTCCTCATGTTGAACTCAAGACTATGTTCAACGGTGAACAAGCTCTATCTGAATACCGGAAAAAGCATGAAACCCCAGCTGTGAAGACTAAACGACGACGAGCCTCATATAGCTCTGGTTCCAGCGTCCCTGGATATAATAGACGGAAGATGAGACGTACGAACCCACATAGCCATCACGGAAATGACGGAGTGCGGAGCAATACGGATGATGACTCATCTGCTTATCGTGATCAATCTGCCTCCATTACTACTCGATCTACCCGCCGAAGCTCAGCTAGTGGACAGTCATACCGGCCTATGCTTCGTTATAGAATGAAATCGCGGCATTCTTACGGCTTGTATCTTGGGAATCATGACGAAGATGAACTAATGACGGATGAGCCGTCATCGGAGCGGCTCCCTATTCGTAAACCCTTCGCATTACAGAAAACTGCCTCGGCTACGAGTGAAGATGACTCTGGAGGTGGGTCGCTCGCTCCCTGGTCCAACTTCCGTTCGGGCTCAATGCCTCCAAGAGTCAAGCACGCAAGATCGAGATATCACCCGCACCATTCGACCCAAAAACAACAGCCACGGCAGGCATCAATCGAGTCAACCTACAACAGAAGACGTTCTAGCCGCCTCACACGCAATGTGAACAACACTTCATCATACATATTGGACTCAGATCTGATGAATATAGATATAGATGATGGTCAGCCTGTCACAGCCCCGAAAGTTGCTGCCGTTAAGGAAGTGTTCTCGGAAATTGAATGGCGATCTTCATTTGCAAAACGACACAATCAGATATGCTATTCCTGCAAGCGTGGACCAGAAAATGATCGCGGTTTCTTCGTCTTTTGCCAGGGCTGCTCTATATCATTTCACAAGTTATGTTTGACTAGCCGTAGATCTAAGGATCATGTTGTATCCAAAATCAGCAAGGACTACTTTGTCCTGCAATGTCGTTTCTGTACAAGTCGCCAACGTGAGAAAAATGGTCTTGCACCAAATACAGGCAAATGCCAGGTGTGTCATGAGCCGGGCAAATCCTGTACTGCGTTTTCGACGGGTAGGACTTCAAGACAAGGGGAGAAGCTCCACGAAGAAAACAATGGCACTGACTTAATCATGCCTATCACCCCCGACCTCATTGATAATGCTGACAATGTACTCTATCGCTGTACACGCTGTAGACGTGCTTGGCACACTGATGAGTTACCGCCTCTTACGGCCACAAGTTCAGATATCCCGTGGGAACGCTTCCAAGAGTACTCTAAACACTGGCAATGTCTGGAGTGCATCAACCATACTGAAAGGATAGACACCATCGTTGCCTGGCGTCTTGTATCTGACAGTGCCCCCATTGATGAATCTTCCACCAAAAGGCAATTGAGAGCAACCGAATTCAACAAGCCCCCTTCCTTTGATGATTACGACGATGACGAGAAAGAATATCTTATTAAATGGGCAGATAAGTCACATCGACACGTTACCTGGATGCCGGGTCCTTGGGTATATAGTATTGCTTCTTCATCCACGAAAACCTCCTTTGCGAAAAAGAGTGCTATCCAAAACAACTATCACAAAACAACATCCGCGGCGATATCTGACGAATACCTGCTGGTAGACATCATCTTTGACGTTAAATATCGTAAACACGCACGCTCCGTCGATAATCTATCTGACGATATCGATCGAATCGTTGACATAACTAAAATCTATTTCAAACCTCAAGGGCTCGCATACACTTACTCTGTTTGGGATAAGCCACCTGACCCTTCCGAGCCTGACATCTACCACTCATTCATCATCGCATATCGGCAGTATCTTTGTGGTAAATACTTTGATGCAGATACTAATGCTAATATGAGTAAACGTATTGTCCAGTTCAAGAATATGCCGCTTGACGACATCACTCTCACTTCCCCGCCACGTGGAATCAAAGGCACACTCATGGATTACCAAATAAACGGTGTGAATTGGATGCTGCGCCGGTATCATAATGGCGAAAATGCCATTCTCGCTGATGAAATGGGTCTTGGCAAGACGATCCAGGTCATTACGCTGTTGACAACTCTCATTAAACAGGCGCCTCGTGTCGCGCCTTTTCTAGTCGTTGTACCCAACGCGACATGTGCCAATTGGCGCCGTGAGATCAAGCAGTGGTCTCCGAATTTGCGAGTTGTCACCTATTACGGAGGCAAGGATGCTCAAAGTATGGCTTATAATTATGAGCTTTTCCCCGATGGAGAGATGCATGGCATGCGGGCACATATCGTCATAATGTCGTATGACTCCATCCAAGACGATGAATCTCGCCGGAAATTCAGAAACGTCCGTTGGGCGGGACTCATAGTCGATGAAGGACATCGTCTAAAGAACAACAAGAACATCTTATATAGTGTACTCAACTCTATGCGCTTCCCTTTCCGTCTTCTGCTCACGGGAACGCCATTACAAAACAACAAGCGCGAACTATTCAATCTACTGCAGTTTGTTGATTCAAAGTTCGATGCCGAAAAGCTCGATGAGGAGTACAAGGAACTCACAAGTGCTAAACTCCTTGAGCTTCATCAACTTATCAGTCCTTATTTCTTCCGCCGGACAAAGGCTGGTGTCTTAAAATTCTTACCTCCCATGTTACAGATCATCGTGCCCGTTTCTATGACGGTCGTCCAGGAAAAGCTCTGCAAGTCCATCATGGCTAAGAATCCTGAGCTTATCCAAGCGACATTCAGCAATACACGCATAAATAAGCATAGCCGCGGTAGTCTTAGTAACATTCTAATGCAACTGCGAAAATGCATCTGCCATCCGTTTATCTACTCGAACGCTGTTGAGGAGAGAACCGATGATCCAGTTCTTTCTCATCGGAATCTAGTAGAGGCATCGGGAAAGCTAATATTACTGGAGTCAATCTTGCCAAAGTTGAAAGAGCAAGGCCATCGAGTGCTTATATTTAGTCAGTTCATTACCCAACTGGATATTTTGCAAGACTTCATCTTTAGCCTAGGAATGGAATGCACTCGGCTAGATGGTTCAATCGCTGGTGTAGAGAAACA
The DNA here is from genome assembly GCA_001640655.1 of Endoconidiophora laricicola. NCBI lineage: Eukaryota > Fungi > Ascomycota > Sordariomycetes > Microascales > Ceratocystidaceae > Endoconidiophora > Endoconidiophora laricicola. The sequence goes on along the minus strand of LXGT01000189.1, from coordinate 32,274 downwards.
AAGGCGCATAGACCGCTTCAACGAGCCAGGATCTACATTGTTTGCCTTCTTGCTGTCGACTCGAGCGGGTGGTGTTGGCATCAACCTTGCTACGGCCGACACCGTCATCATATTGGACCCTGACTTTAATCCTCATCAAGATCTCCAAGCTCTCTCTCGTGCGCATCGAATTGGACAGCAGGACAAGGTCCTGTGTATTCAATTGATGACCAAAGACTCGGTCGAGGAAAAGATCATGCAAGCAGGGAAGGCTAAAATGGCGCTTGACCATGCCCTGATTGAACGTATGGGCTCCAGCTCTCGGAATGGTTATGATGTTGAAGACTTCTTGAGGCATGGCGCTAATGCGCTCTTCAATACAAACGCTGAGACAAGTCGTGAAGTCATCCGCTATGATGACGCCGCCATAGACAAGATTCTTGACCGCTCGTTCACCGGCCCTGAGGAATTTTCCGACCCGACCGTCGAGTTTACCTATAGCAAGGTCTGGACCAATGATAACGGTGGCACCGTCCAGGATCTATTGGGTACCAATGATGAAGGCGGAGTTGATAATGCTGTCACCTCCAGTGTTTGGGAGAATATTTTAGCACAGCGAGAAGCCGACGCCGCAGCAGATCTAGAAGCAAAGAAGGAAGTTTTGGGGCGAGGTGGTCGTGCTCGTCCAGCCATCAATTACAGCGCAAGCCGCGTTGTTGACGTATCCAAAGACCCGAATAACGACTCTGATGCCGATTCTGACTTCAACGTCAGCGTCGGTGCTCCAGACGCATCTGATGCATCTGATGCATCTGATGCACATGTTGTACATACCGTACAAACTCTACAAGATTACAAAGAAGCTCAAGCGGCCTCTCAACTGAGCAACTTGCAGCCTAATTTGAATTCTGAACTCCAAAACAATGGTATGGCTTTTACCAACATATCTTTATTTGTGAACTTGTATCGCTAACAACCTTATGATCAACAGCACTTCAGGTCGTCCAATGGGTACAGGAGACGACATCTGCTCCTAGTAATCAACAAGAGCTTCGAGCTGAAGCAACAGTCAAAGCTCCGGCCCAGCAGGCCACCATCGACCCAGATGTAGATATGCACGACGCCGAAACAGCCCCAGCAATTCTTCAGCGTCCAGATACGAAGCTACCGTCTCTAGATATGAACTCATTCACTGCCATATTAAAGTCGGCCGCTGTCTCAGAACAACAACAACAACAACAACAACAACCACAATCTAATCATATATGGTACAGCGAACGGCCAAACATCAATCTTGGTATCATGCGACCCGCGCAGCATTCCATGCACCAAATATTACAGCAGCCATCATACCAACCTCTACATCAGCCGGTACAGCAGGTGCCATCTCTACCCCAATGCCAGCCAGAGTTCCGGGTACCGCACCAGGTGGCGCATCAGTTCTCAAGCCTGCCGCAAGCAAACACAGTGCCCTCAGAGTTCGCTTCAGTCTATCAGATGCACCCCCAAAATCCTCCGTCGGTGGTTACGCCCTTACTCAAAATTGTCCCTAAAGCACCGTACGTCCCCAAGGAGCCGGTATCTGATACTTGGCATTACCCGCCCATCATGGAGGACATACAGCCTACCATTCCAGGAATGCCCGTTGGAGTAAATATGCAGCAGCAGCAGCAGCAGCAACAGCAACAAGGTCGGCGACAACCAGAGCAGGTGCTGCCACAGCAACAGCAACCCCAAAAGCAGCAGAAGAAGCAACCGCAGCTTCAGCATTTTCAAAAATATCAACAGCAACAGCAGCAGCAGTTTCACCAGTATCAGCAGCAGCAGCAACAGCAGTTCCAGCAGCTTCAGCAATTCCGCCAGTCACAGCAGCAGCAACAAATCATGCCCGTTCGGGGTCGTATATTCGAGATCTCGAACAATGACTCGCCTGTATCACCGCCTGTTCTAGCTCCACGAGCCTCTGAAACTGATGTGCGCTCGCTTCTTCACAACCAACCCACTGATCTTTCTACTGTCGTCAATGCTACTAGCATTACCGGCGCTACCAACTCCTCTAGATCTACTAGCACTCTCAACACTGGCAATGCAAACACTAGTGGCTTCACTGGCGCTCTCACCACCGCTGGCTTTGCCGACATTACCAACACTAGTGGCTTTACCAGCACTGCCAACACTACTAGCACTACCAACGTGTCTAGCTCTACCGGCACTCTCGGCGCCGCTAGTTTTGCAGATAGTACTAACACTGGTAGCTCCACCGGCACTGCCAGCACTGCCAATACTACCAACACCGCTGATATCACCGACACTGCCAATACTACCAACACCGCTTGCACTACCAGCTCTATCAATCCCATCAACAACAATGGCAATAAAAGCAGTCCTCCTATGGACGCTGGCCTACATGATCTACTAAGACTCATCCCCAATCTCGCGAAATCCCCCGGAATCCCCGCCGAGCATAGACTATCACCTCTATTGACCCCTGATTTATCCACATTACAGCCAGTGCGTCCTACAGCTGACATGGTCCGCCGAGCTATGGCGGCTCTGATTTCTCTTAAGCTTCCAGATAATATACATAGGGCAAATGTTCACTTTCTGGATGACTTACTGCAAAAGGTCAAGGCGGCTACTCAGGCAGGCCACCGGGTGGTTGTGACACATAAGAGGTAGCTGCATACCTAGATATATGTATCACGTCATCGAGTTTGTCTTTGTTTGTTTGCTTCTATATCTTCTGTAGTTTATAATTTTTTTTAATACACACTTATCACAATAGTAGCTTCTGTGGTACGGTGCCATTTCGCTGTATAATTAACTGCCATTATCATCTATTCTAATAGTCTCTTTGTACCTCTTATCTCATAATTTGGAAGTCATGGCAACAGCCACTAGTTTTTCTCCTGTTTTGTTTGGTGTGAAATAACGTTGATCTCTTTTGATTACCTACCTTTGATACCTTGATTGTAGTTAATCTCTAATTTCTAAGTATCATGTTCCATTGTATCCAATTGTGCTTAGGTGGCGTCAATTCTCCATGCCCTCTGTTTGTATAATTATACACAATCGTTTTTTATCTTGTTAAAATAAGTTTATTTAGATTACCTTTTATCCCCATAACCTGATACACAAGGTTGGCAAGTACTTTCACTAAATAAGTCATCTTCTCTTAGTTAGGTAGACAACAACTTATTAATATATCAATGACAGTCACTTGAACACTGGCAATGTAGGTAGACGTTAAACAACACATACAGTAAATATCTTCATATGGAGTTTTTAGCAAGCTAGCCAGCTAATCATTTACCTATGTCTTGTCTATCTTGTTCCTGTGTATTCTACATGATTGAGAGTGTACACCATTAACCCATCAATTTATTATAGTTCCCTACATGGCTTACTTTATAATATAGGAAGGCCCAACAGTCACGACTCTAATTTGTATGAACTCGGGTTCTTCTCAAGTCTTACCGCTACTACCACAATTGACAAAAAAAATTTTGCTAACGAACGCATAAAAACCTTGAAAGGAAAGGTACATGAAGTATGCGTTGGTGTTCATCAAATATCTGCCACGCCAACTAAGTAAGGTCTTAATAGATAGCGGTGAGTAAGTTCGTATTGCCAAAGCCCTGTGGGGGGTTTGCTGACTAATACCGTGTGATAGAGTTTGGTTTCGGCAGTATTGGTAATGAATATCAACAGTTGAAACTGCAATAGTCATATTCCACTGCGAAGTTGTTGTTTGGTATGATATACAGTACAGTATGTAACAATTAGAGTTAGCGGTATGATCACGCGTTCTTTGAGTCATGAATCTTGCACATTTTTCATAGCGATAGTAACTAGTCTAGGACATTACAGACTACTAATTATTGTTATGCAAACATAATAATAATTCTGATACGCCGGTAGGTAACCTTCAATGTTGAGAGCAGTCATCTCACGTCACACAAGAGCTAAAATGAACAGGATGTAGCGTCTGTTTGTCATGCAGCCACAGCTCCCAGCCGACATATGTTCGCATTATATTTTAATATTATGATAGCTGGGCAGTATTGTTTGGATTAATCGTAGTAGTGACTACCTAGGTTGCTTGCTTATATGCATAGTAGAATGGAAGAAGAGAAGAGAAGAAAAAAAGCGCCTCCAGAAGTCTCATAGTAAGTAGGGTCAATACAGGAGAAGAATCTAGAAACCAACAAACCCGGGCACTCCATATCACCCTGCGAGTCTTTGCTGCAAGAGAAACAGAGAACTGGAACATCAGGTGTTTCTCTCTTCTTAGAATAATAGCGGCGCATAGAAACGTGCCGTAGCAGATCATATGCACAGTAGTTGTCTCTAACTTCCTTGCAGATTCGTTCCTCATCTTTTGGGGCGGCGTCGCCAAATGCAGGGTCTCCCATTAGACAGCCTGTGTATATATGTATGTAGGTACCTAGCAGTGTACACACACCCATATGGCCCACGTCTGTATCTTGACAGATGCTCACACACACACGTTGGTGCGATAGGTAGGTATGGCAGCATCCAGGATGGCATCCATATGTATGCGCTCATTACGAATAATAGCGTTGGTTTGTGGTTTTTGTCGCCTACGAAGCTTTTGAGGGAATGCAGGATTACGCCGCTACGAAATCGAAGGGTAAAACGCGCCAAACAACATAGTTAGATTGTTAGGCAGCGTAAACGCATGTACCCGGGTGATGGGTGTAAACAGAGAAACCCTCCCGTTTGCCAGATTTTGCTATGGGGGTATGGATGGCTTGTGTCCCAGATAGGACTACTCTGATTATATACTCTGGCATTGCACATATTAGGTCGCTCCATTCTCTCTTGTTACGCTAGCATCACGGCGCAACTTGAGAAATCATGGCTTTCCTCTTGTAAACTATTACCAAAGAATTACATTCCAGTTGTTTTTCATCTACGTATTATATAGTGTCTGTGAATTATAATTGATAAAGGGGAGGGATCCTCAGCAACTACAGCTACTATAGGCCATATAGTCTGGAATGCGTCATTACAAGTTGGAGTCGTGTCTTGTATGAAAGATATCATCATATCAATATCTCTCCTTTTTGTCGTTCAAGCAATGTCCGCACAAAGCCGAGCAGCACTTTAGGATACCTTCCGTTTTCTAGAAGCCCTGTCCTTACTGTTTGCTGTCCTCTGTCAGGCTGTGAGACGGAGATACATAAAGTTGCAGGCTGCCCACCTTAACTTCTGCCACTCTAATTATGTTTCTATGACCTTGGAATACTATAATATTCTGTTATTTCACATCAGCACACTGCATCAACGAGTTTCACCGTGGCCAAGCACACATACACGCCACACACACAGTCAACTAACTACGTACTCACAAATATTGCTATTATATTGGTTCTATACATCTATACGTTGTTAACATACCCTTCCATACATCTATCGACACATCTTCTATACTATACCTCTGCCCTAAGGCACCCAGTTATCTGTTTGCCCTACTTGATTCATTGTCATCCCATCTTCTAAATACTTCCTGATTGAATTTGACTTCTCTCTTTGTCATATTCCAATAATTCTCCTTCTCTTAACTATTTTACTTCTTCTTCTCTTTCTTAATTAATTTAGCTGCTAAGCTGCCTGCAACCTTCTCCCAACAACTTTCTGCCTATACTATTTAGTTTCTCTGCTTTATAAGGGTCTCTCCACCCCTAAAGATTCTTCCATAATCCCAAGCATTCTGGTTTGTCACCTCTCTTCATGTTGGTATCTTATCAACCCTTCTAACTTTTAAACCTACTTACCCTCAGTTGAAGCTCTATCATGGTACCAGGAAGTTCATCCATCTCTCCCCCGGGCCTGACCTTTTCCGAGTCGCCTGCTCCTACCACCACGCCTGACTCTGTTCGACGTGATCGCAACATAGCCAATTTGTCTCAAGCATTCCAGGCCCAGTATCCGAGAGATACTAACAAGCCATCGAACGATGAACATGACAGTGCTGGAAACGATCCAGTCAACGGAGGGCAGTTTGACGCATTTTTTCAAGGTCGGTTCACTCCGTCGTTGGGTCATAAGCTTGTTTCTCAACCCGTAGCTAAGCCTAGTCATCACTCACAAGTCTCTACGAGCTCTACGTCGTTTGTTCCCCTTCACCACACCCGGTCGCAACAGTCAATCGCAATTCCTAGCCATTCAACTTCCAGAATCATGCCTGAAGTAGGCCACCACGACCAAAGCTCTTTTGAAAGCTCTGGTTCTTACTCCAGCTCTCTCAGTAGCCGTCCCTTCCAAAATGTCTTGTCTGGAGTTGTACAGCAACCATCCTGCAACCAGACTTTGAAGGTTGACCAGTTGCAGCAGCAGTGCGGCCAGAGCTCGTTGTCCCAGTCTCAGGCTACGAGCATGCCTCAACAGCCTTGCATGAACGTGCAATCGCAGTTGCACCAGTACATGCCGGCATACCAGTCCTCCAGCTTTTCGCCCTCTCCTGCCACTACTTCTGCGCACACGGCCATCCCATCATCGTCTTCGGCCTCGATGGCGGCTACTAAGTGGCTCAACGGTGATAGCATCTTGGCCTCCCCTTTTGTCCCTTCCACTTCTGCGGCTGGTTCATATACAGTTAACCCTCATATTGCTTCGTTTTCGCTTGGTGTTCCAATGGAATCATTTGTCCCTCAGTCTTTTTACCAATATCAACCGCATCAGGCTCAACCTCAGCCGCTGCGGGCACTTCAATTTCAGTCGCAATCTGGCCCAAAGTTTGATCAACACCAAGCCTGCTGCGTGCTGTCTCAGGCTGACGTTGATGCCACATACGGTTACTGCTTGAATCGTGGAAATGGAAGATTCACCCGTTTGATTCCCGCAGACATGCTACCGCCCATGAAGAACATCCCACCGATCCAGGATAGTTCTCGTGGCCTTGTCATTCTTCCATGCACTGGTAGTCTGCCTCCATCCGGTATTGCGTCTTCAGACCGTCCCGTGCAGTTTGTAAGTCCATATTTATTTCTATCCTTTGTTCCTCAAAACATGACAAGAGAGCCAGCTCAAGTACGATGATACAGACCTAAATTTCGTTGCGATAACACATGATTTGCCTCTTTTAATCTTGGAACCCACTTGCTAACTTCTTCGTTCATTATAGATCGATTCCCATACCAAGGCCAGTTCTTCTTCCAACAGAAGACCCAAGATCTACTGCGATAAGTGGGTTCACGAAGGTGTATGTGCCTTTACTCAGCAAGGCTGCAAGTTCAAGCACGATATGCCAATGGACAAAGAGACTCAAAACTCTCTTGGCTTGTTCCACGGTCTTCCTTTGTGGTGGCGACGCCAACAGTCAGATCTTCACCGCCTACGCCAAGTGACGAATCCAGAACTCCAAAAGACACCCTTGACAACCACGACTGTAATAGCAGAAGCTTCTGCTTCTATTTCTACGAGCCCTACTACAGCCTCTCAGTCTCTTCAGCCCTCAGCCGACCGACCACCCCAAGACCCTACCTTGCAGTCACACTTACAGTTTCCATTGTCATCATCTGGCATTCCCAAGTGGCGGTCTACTACTCCAAACAGTAATAGCAGTGGCAGTAGCATTGCCGCAACCACAACTACCTCCGCTCACCAGTCGATGAATTGTGGTGTTTCTCTTCAGGCGGTTCCTATGCCCGTCTATCCAAGCTCATCACTTAATTCCAACGGCGGAGTCAGTCTTGTAACGGGTCTTAATCGCCTCCAGGGTGCTACTACAACGAGCTCTAGCTCTCGCAGGCCTCATCCTCCGGCCTTCCAGACATCTGTTCCACGCTTGTCGCTCAAGACCGAAACCACTTCGCGCTCTCAGAATCGCAATGTGGTAACTAGCTTCTGGCAGTCGAGTGGGTCGCCTTCGTCGGCTGGAACACATTGTGTCTGGGGGCCAATTGCTCCTCCATCTAAGAGCCAGCACGGCCCTTAAGTTAAATCATTGATGTGTTCGTGTAGTTTTTTTAGGATGTAATTGTTTTTCTACGCAACTATTTTTTTTTTTCACGTATGCCCATTTTCTTCACTAGTACATACTTTCTTCAGTAGTTATCGGCACGGCTTTCGACCACTACCCATGACTGCGATACAATACCCAACGAGGTAGTCTTGTAGTTTATCTTCGCCAATGTTTTTTTTTCTTCTTTAGTTCTGTTTACTGTTCGTCTTTTAAGTTGCAACTATTAGCTATCTATTTTGCTATCTCTCACTGTCTCTTTTTTTGACTTCCCTTGCCAACCGACGTTTCTCTCTGTGTAACGCTATCGCTAGCCCAACAGCCAGCTTTCATCGATTCCTGAAACTCACAAAATGCAGATTTTAACAGCGTTGACTTATCATATCCCCTGAATTGTTTTTTCACTACGAGATTTCTTTCTACCTTGATCCCTTTACTTCGTTTTCTGTAACTATTATTATTCTGTTTCGCATCATTATTGTCTATCAGCTCATTATGTTCTATTGTCATGACCTCCTCATAGAACACCATCACAGATCCTTTTTGATGATCTGATGAACTAGATTGTTTTCTAAATTTTTTTTTAAAAAAAAAGGAAAACCGGCCCATTTTCTTCTCTTTTTTAATGCGTATTCCACATACTCCTGTGTACTTGTGCTCTTCGCTGGCTTTTATCTGAGTCACTGGCTGTTTGTTCCTCTATCATACCTCGCAAGAACCCGTCAGCCCATGTTTCCATGTTCCTTTCGCTTCACTGATGAGTATTGCCCAAAAAAAAACTTGCCAAACACGGCCCTTTCCAAGACATCTCAATACCATTACATTACACAGAAAGCATACATGTCTTCACACAAGATTACGCAATGAATAGCCTCAATTTCCCGGGGTTTTTATTCTACTTGTAATCGCAAATTTCAGGGCTGTTGTGTAATGCAGAAATATTCTACCTCTATAACACTATCATCTATTCGTGATTCCAAGATCAAGGTCTAGCTGTGTGTTGTTATAAGCTCTATATGAACTAAAGGCTATCGAGTAATGAGTTAAAAAAAAACCTAAAGGCTTATTTAACCCTAGTGACTCCGTTAGTGCTATGCTTTCTACCAATCACAGCTCCGTGGTTTGAGTAAACAAAATTGCCCCACAATAGCTAAGCGGCTAAACGCCGGTCCTAGATGACAAGTGAGGTACGCTTCGTCAAATATCAGTGCCTGATCGATGACATAGCTTGACAACCAACGCAACTCAAGCAGCTTGCCATTTAATTACTTTTTGGTTCTTGTACCTAGATAGTATCACTCAATTCGTTTATTCTTTCTTCTCCATAGCCTTGCGATTCTAACCTACTGTTTCCATCATCAATCCTTCCGTTATCACCTCTAACTGTGTCTATCAACTCACAGGGGAACATCTTCTATCACTTCACTTTCCATCTGAAGCTGTTGTTCGAACCAATTAATCTCCTAGTAGCTACTTGCCAGTACCCAACCCACCATGACCATGACTATGGAAGATCTCATCCAGCGCTTGCACAACTTCCCACCAACGGACTTCCAAGATTGCGCTAACGATTTGTACGACCAGAAAATCAAAGAGCATGTCCTGGAAATACAACAACATCTTGATACCTCTGATTTAGACACTCAAGCCCACGCCCAAGAGCTTCTTAAGGTGAGTTGAATCTCGTGTTAATGCCATTTTCCAAGAATCTTGGTTGGAGCCCCAACAGTATTAACTACCATTTGGGGGAGGGGAGTATGGGCCCTTTTTTCCCCTAGCGTTACTGGCTAACATGCTCGGACATCAAGAATATTGACCCCGCCGTCAACTCTGCCTCATATGGCCTTGTCCTTAACGTCTGTCTACGCAAGTACCAGAAAGATGCCAACTTGATCATTGCAGATGAAATTCTTCAATTCATATCATTGTTCGACCCTATTCAGATTCGATACATAGGGTCTCAGTTCAGTTACATTCTGGATACCATTCTCACCCTCCACATCTTCAACGTACGTATTACCGTCACCATCTCGGTGGGCTATCATATGCTTGACTTTGTCCATGATATTGACACTGACATCATACAATATATTTAGGCCTCTATCGCAGTCGATGCCGTCACAACGGCACTTCTGCGACTCGATCCCGATGGTGTTTACCTATCATCTACTAGAATTAAACTAGTAAAGATTGCCTATCAAACATCCACCATTGATCCTGTCATGCCTCTAGTCTCCAAGACACCAATCTATTTCCCTGGTACTTCTGTGTCAATGCCCAATCCGAATTGTTCAGAGTCCCTTTCACCAGCGGAGTACATCACTGTTTGGTCTGGTCTGACGACCAAGTTTCAAAACCGGGATATCTTGGAATATGAAATGGTGACCGGCCTCGTTTACTGCACTAAGAGAAACTGGAAGGCTGCCCGTAGCGCCTTTAGTCGTTGTGCTACCCACCCTCAGAAGTGCGACAGAGTCAGCAGAATTTCTGTCGAGGCGTACAAGCGTTGGATCCTATGTTCCCTCATCATCATGGGTAATCTAAGCAAGGCAACATTTCCCACGCCTCTAAACCAGATCACTCGGAAGACCTTCAAAGCATTGTCTAAAAACTACCTTGATCTAGCAACGACATTCGGCAAGGAATATCCCGAGCTCCGTGCCGAAATCGAAACTAATACAAATGTTTGGGTCAAGGACAACAATTCTGGCCTAGTCGCTCACGTTCTTGCGTATTATCCCAAGTGGCAGATCGGCAAACTTCGCGCCATCTATACCAAGGCCAAGATCACCGAGGTCCGTGACTCTCTAATACCCTCTATGAAAACCTTCACACCTGGCCTTGAGCAAATCGCTGTTCTCGTCCAGGAAATGATTTCCGAAGGCATGTTGCCAGCCGCTCTAGTCCCCGAGAACGGCGATATCCCCGCCCACATCACATTCCTAGAGCCGTCGCAAATCAAGCCATCAAACGACCTGCAAGCTCAGGTCGTAGACTTGATGAAGAAGATCGATAACCTTAGAAAGTCGGGGAGAACTATCAATACCTTGATTTCCATTCACCCTGATTACATCCAAGCGTTGGCCATGGAGGCTAAGCGTTCGATGCCTCTCAGCGAAAGTGCCCAAGCCCAGGTAGACGACTTTGACTTAGCCGTAGAAGAAGAGGATCTTATGTCTGGCCTCTCCAACTCGTAAATGCTTAGCCATAAAAACAGGTCACTGGGGGCTCATGGGACAATATATATGATAATGATATGAAGGAGAGGTTATCAGTTTGAATTCAGGGATGTCTGGTTACGGGGGATTGTCATGAATTTTAAAAACACGACACAACATTATCTTCATCCTCATGTTTAAAAAAAACTTTCTTTTTTGCACTTCAAAATCACGCGTAACTGTTACTCGATTTTTCAGGCCAAGGTAAGCAAGTCATCTTTATATTTGACTGAGATTAAATTGATACGTAAAGTATTGTAGATACATAGGATAACAAGTCCATCTAGGGAATGGTTCTGGTAAAAGTGGCCAAAAAGCAACCACACAGAGTAACTCATCATATATAAAATCCACATTAGTGTCCAGCAACATTCCTTCGTTGATAACTAGCTGTCAGTCGCTCATTATGTGCAGTGTGCTGCTTCATGTCCCTCTCCATCTCTCTTGATATCTTTTAAATACTAAGCTCCTTGATCATCTCCGTCAGCTTGTGACCTTCAGCCTTGAAGTCTAGAGGAACGGCACTCATGGCCTGATATCTAATTCTGTAGAGATTGTTAGTTGACATGTTTTCCAAACTTTATATCATTTTTCTCAAAGGGATGGGCTGTGTGTTAGCATACCTCTGTTGATCCTGGTAGGTATCCATCTTAGCACGCACACGGAAGGTGTATGTCCGGCAAGCAGCGTTTTCAAATGCGGGGGCTGAGCCTATCTCGCCGTGCTCCTCCCGGAGTGCCATTAGCTCATCGCCAGACATGTTCATGACGGCGCGGCCCACTTCGTCGAAGCAGCTAAGCCACAGTTGACCAGTGTGGTCGCACACATTAATGCTCATAATGTAACGGTAAGAAGGACGCTCATGAGTCAGATTGCACTTGTCACAGCGCCAGCCATCACCGTCCAAGACGACCTTTTTGTTACAGCGCTCTGTTGGGCAAGCGGGATAGGCGAAGTTCTCTTGACGGATGAAAACCACGGTGCCTTTGACATTGAAGTATTCATCCTGCTCCATTCCAAGATTTTCAGTTTTGATGTCACTAATCAGCTTAGTCACCTGCGGTCGGCCTGCAGCAGCACCCATGCTGCTCATGTTGTTGTGTGAAGTAAAGGTGTCGGTGCGACCCTGTGAGTCATACCATCCCTTGAGTCTATGGGCGTGCTCATGGTCCGGATCAAAGCTCATCGTGCCACTATTAAGCAATGATAGAGACTTGCCACCAAAATCAGAAACCTTGACACCCTTGAACGCGACGACCTGCTCAGGCTCTCCACTAAACTCTCCCGCAGTCTTGCCCCACACAGTCACTCGAACGGAGTAGTTTGTATCGTCAACAATCGTTACGTCACGCTTTTCGTATGGCTTGCCGGTACCCTTTGATACAAAAGAGTTAACCTCGCCAATCTCCTTTATCACGCCGATGACGTCAATGGTGGTGTCCTTTGCAATGTTCTGTAGTTCCTGAATAGTGTGAAAGTTGAACATGACCTTAGGCACACTAGTCTGGTCCTCGGCTTTCTCAATGACGGTGTCACGCTCGAATGCCAGCTCGAACTCGTGCGGGAGATTGCTGAATTGCTTTCTCGCCATGTTGACTTTGCAAGGCGTCGTGATATAGTACACGCTACCTTGTTCTAGGACATCGTAGAATTGGTCAACAAGCTCGTTGAAGCATGTCGCCTTGATCTCTCCAGTCTCGTCCAGGAGATTCACACTGAATAGCTTTCCTTCGCCGGTGGCTTTATGCCAAGTCTTGACATCGGACTTAAAGGATACACGAGCCTTGATAGTCCATTTGTGGTTGTATGGAGACAAGGTCTCAATCTTGGATATGGCGGCTCCGGACTTAGAGCCGCCGCCACCATTACCACCGCCATATTGTTGACGGGCCGCAGAAACGCGTGGCTTCTGCTCTTCAGTCTTCGCCCCGTAAAAATTTGTTGGTGCAATCGGGGCGGGGGCTGCTTGAGGTGCAGCAACAGCAGCTTCGACATCCAGAACAACCGGCTTGCCGATCTTCTCAGTGTTGGCATACTCCTCTAGAACATCAAGGTCCACAATGATAAGAATCCTGTCGTGAAAATTGTGTGTCAGTATAAATGATGTTTCCATTGAATATAAATATTGTACAGGCACTCACTTCTTGTTGCCAACACCACTAGGGTTATAGGTTTTCAGACGCAACAGAGAATTCGGAACCAGCTTGCCCTCACGCACAACATGGCTCATCTGTACGCCCATAACACATTGTACGTAGTGCACTGAGTCACTCAGAACTAGACGATATCTGTCATTGCCTCCGGCACCGCCATCTTTGTTCATAGGCCGAACCTGTAGGCATTGGACAATGGGGTCTCCGAAGGTTTCTGCTACACGTTCCCGGTCTGTGAAGATAAGACTATAGAACGAGGGTATTAAGTTAGCATTTTCTCGGTTAGTCATGTAAATATAGGGATATCACATTGCTCGAAGCTTACCTGAGCGAGCCAGCTGAAAGCGCGCCTTGAGCATCCAACATGATGATATCTGTTATTCTGCAGATGGATCAGTCAGGAGTGAAGGGGGGGTATAATCGCGATGACCGTTTGCGGCTACAAGAAGATAATTATCGTCGATTAAATTATGGGTGGTAAAAATTGGATGATGAGTCTTTGTTGTTACCAGTAGGCAGCAAACTAAAAGTAGCCCGTCTTGGAAATACTCAACAAAGTGGCAACCGCAACTTCCGTCAGTGAGCTTTGCTGGAGTTTCTCAGGACGCGTTGCAGCGCGTTTTGGCGTTAATTGGCGGGGCAGCTCGGCGCGGTCACGTGAGCTTCAGCCTAAATAAACAAAAAAGTATTGTCTAAGGTGGTTTAAAAAATCCGTCTATCACAATGCGAAAGTACAGGTACCTGCAATCGCTGCAAGATTTACATAGAAACCCATGTACCACTAATATCCTTCCTCGTCACCAGACCCCACCACTGCCTCAAAGCAGTTTGCTCAAATAGGAGCTGTTTCAAACGTCGTATGCTTACAGCCTCTCCAGAAATTCCTCGATCTAATTATTGCAAATGTCTCTCATTCACTTATATCGATGCAATTAATTCATGCGCAAGATCTCGACTTTGGTTCTCATCTGTACTAAAACCTCACCATCCATTAGTACAGATCTAAGCTACTACCACCTGCCTGCGTACATCGTGACCCCACCATAGCTTCATCACCACTAGTATTATCGTATTAGTGCGTATCTACCACCCTAGCACCACTATTCTCCGTCATGGCCGATTCCGATGTTGCAACCAGAGCTCCCGAAAGTGATGCTCAGGACGAGGTTTCCCCTCTGAGCAGCCCTGAGGCTACGCCCGTCATATCCGCGACTCCCGCAATGGGCGACTGCTGCACCAGCGATAGACCTACTCGTAAGCCATACCACATCTGCCGTTGGAAACTAGCCACTAACACGAGCGTCCATCTCTAGCATCTGGGAAAGCCTCTACTGGCGAAATAGTGAAGATTAATGATGTCGAGGTAATACGGACCTGTATCGAGCGCTTCGACTGCTGGCATTAAGTAAATTCTAACATAATCTCCCCATCTTTCCTTTGATTTGTTGGTGTAACAGTGCTACGTTTCCAAACCTAACGACTACCCACACATGCCCGCCCGGCTTTTACTAATGTTAACGGGTGGCACTGGCCTACACTCTACCAACAACCAAATCCAATCTGACAAGTTTGCCTCTGAGGGCTTTCTCGTCGTTATGCCGGACTTATTCAGCGGCGACCCGGCTCCCAACTCGGCCGGTCTTGAAGATGAGCTGGATCTCTCGTCTACATCGTTCCTGGATATGTTCAAGCTGCGTGCAGCCGAAACAGCCAAGAGCTTTATGATTGACATGTGGCTAGCGAGACATACACAAGAAAAGGTCATGCCTCTTCTGTACCGAGTCATCGACGGATGTAAAGAGAAGTACGACGCTGCTATCAAAGAGGGTGAAGGTATTTATGCCGTTGGATACTGCTTTGGTGGTCGCTATGTACTTCTTCTTTCTCATGAAAACCAAGCGCCTTATCAAACTGAAGCCACTGATGTAGAGGCTAGGTCGGTGTTGAAAGGTCCCTTGATCAAGGCAGGTGCTCTTGCTCACCCCACGTCAGTCACTCACAGTGATTTCTTCGGTGTCAAGGCTCCTGTAAGTTTAGTCTGTGTTGAGAATGATCCTCTATTTCCAGACGAAATCCGAACGACTGGAGAGGACACAATGGAGAAAGAGTCATTGGAACATGAAGTTAAGGTGTACCCCAGTGTTCCCCACGGTAAGTTTCTTGGACTCCATGCCTAGTCACTAGTACATTCGTAGATTCTAACAGTATTTCAGGTTTCGCTGTAGTCGGGGATTATCCTCAGCACGACATCAAGCAAGCACAAGAAGTTGCATATGACCAAATGCTGGACTGGCTCCACAAACACTAAAAAATCTTACATCACATAAGTAATCCGTACTCATCGCTTTATTTCAATATACGATTAAAGAAGGTCTGCATCCAAGGCTTATAGAATAACATAAACGGTCCATATTATGTAAACACACTACCGCCTCTGCAGTCTATGGCAGGGAACATGAACAAACCTATTTTTTTACGCCAATTGCGCTTCATGGTTGTCATTTAATGGTGGCGAATCAGCAATCGCTGAATGAAAATCAATAGATGAATAAAAGCCTGTCCTTATCATCAAGTAAATTCAAAGGAACGAGCCCATCTTCCGGCCATCGATGACGCCGACAATTCCAAAGTTCCAACTTAGTCAAGAATATTCTCAGCCACGATCCTTTCTTCCGCTAAGTTTGTTGCGCTAAGTACACACTTTTGCTGGTCTAGTGAACAACTCAACACCTTCTAGCGAATAGTAATTAAGCTCCAATAGTTGCTTAGGTCGTTGCTCATGATCCAAACTCTAACATGCACCCTAACCCTATGGACAACCTAATTACTATTCATCAAAGTTATCATCATAAAATAGACGCACCAAGACTCTTAAAGACAATAAATACTTAGGAGTTTAGCAAAGGCTTGATATCAGCTAGGAGGTGTTCAAAAAGAGGGGGCTCTAGATTTTGTACAAGACAGGAGGTTGAATGAACTGC
The DNA here is from genome assembly GCA_001640655.1 of Endoconidiophora laricicola. NCBI lineage: Eukaryota > Fungi > Ascomycota > Sordariomycetes > Microascales > Ceratocystidaceae > Endoconidiophora > Endoconidiophora laricicola. Next base: position 15,956 of record LXGT01000189.1, on the reverse strand, counting down.
ATATGATACTAGTAGACATGGTGATTGTCTAGGTCTAGATTCATGATTCGAGAAGTAAACAAATAATAGTCATGTTATCTACGCTTGTGGATCTAGATCAACAAGTAAACAGCAACGTCATCTCTATAGCTTCGCTGATGCGCCCTTTACTTGTAGTCTTGGCTTCTAAATTATCACAATATAATCAGGAAAAGCTAGACAAACCAAAATAGCGAGCCTCCTCCCCCGTTGTATGTACTATCCGACTAGGCCTTGGGAGCCCTTTTCCCTGGCTTTGTCTACATAAAGACCATTGGACGCAAATAAACATTAGTGCTTAATTGATATCAACTTGTTTTCTGATTTACGTTTTCCCAACTTGCCAATATGTAGGTACTACTACTAGTAGTGGCAAAGAAGTGAATGTTGTTTGTTACTGGTTTACCCGCGTTTCGCCTCTAGGCGTTGATGCAAGTTACAAATGCTAAGGCTAGAAAGTCATACTATGAGCACGTCTCGGAGGTTATCGGTGCGTCTGTCCTGTAATTCCATAAGATGATTTCTCAACTTGCATAAATACTATATAGTCGTCGGCGCGGATATGGCCTTGTAGCATTTGTAGCAGTATCGGACACAGCGTTACTTTAACGGACTGTTCAACGGCCGCGGAGCTACGCGACATGCAGCTTGGCCAAAGAGTCAATGTTGTATTCTCAGCTGGGCATGTGATATATAAGCGTAGCAATCAAGCAAACGCCTTAGTCTACAGATATACAATGTGTACAGCTCTTTTAGTGCTTTCGGTATAGAGCGAGGCTGGCATTGCTACCTATTTCCAGCCTAGCAAAAAAACCTGATGATGAAGGCATGCAAGACACATTAAATATGAGTTGCTATGATGCGTTGATAAGTCGCATAGAGCGGTTCCGCCATTTTGGAATCTACTTTTACTTGCTACACGTAAAGTGTTGATCACCTTTTGTATCAAGTACTGAATACTGAAGCAGGAGGTTCATGCTTTTGGATGGACCTACAGACAAGATAGCAAACAGTAACCCCTAAGCCCGTCACAATATATACTTTCAACCCTATACAGCAAGCCAGCCTATCTGACAATGCATGAATGAAATTATAGATGAAAATGTAAAATGAAAAAGCAAGCCAAGCCCACCTTTGCAAAAACTTCCATGCTCTGATGTCAATCCCAGGGGTGCTTGATGCACAATAGTAAAGCATATGAATGCTACAATACCACGCACATATTGTCTTCTTTTATGCGCTTCTTGCTTTGAATTTTCCTCTCTGTCTGCGGCTTGCCAGACTTGAGGTCTGTGCCCCAGAATGGGAAGTTCTGGAAGCAACAGATGAGTTAATATCAGAGCGCACATAAGGGCCCATTCATCGATGGATTTCTCACCCAGCCCAAAACTAGGGGAGGGACATGGAAGACTTGGACTGCTTTGGTTGCGAGTGAAAAGCACTGCACTGATTAGGAAGGTTTTTATGTTCGGGGATTCTGGAAGCAAAAGAACGAAGCAAACAGTATATTCTAGGTATGATTAGCATGATTTGTTGTCATACATTAATGTCCACAGAGTTACATACTAGTGCTATTATACGGATGAACGGTGAACAGCGCCAGCAACGTAATCATTAGTTGGCTCTATCAGGAAGAGAAACAGCTAAGAAAAGGAAATGAGTTGCTATTGTCTTTCTGGCTGTTATCACAGACAGAAAGCCACTAGCCACTTTATCACAGCACAAAGATAAGCCACAAGGCCCAGAGAGAAGCACAATCAAATGATGTGGCTCATTTATATTGAATCTAGCAGAAAACGATAACAACCAGGTTCCTTGTTCTGTCTACTTATTTATTAGAACTAGTATTGGCTACCAGAAGAAGTCAAGATGGATAGCGGCACAGCAATGAACAAAAAGGACAGAAGCTACGGGCAGTACTAGAGAAAGAAACAAAGTCTCAAGATGACCGCCCTCATTGTGCGCCTGTAAAGGATAATGAAGTCTGTGATAATGCAACAGCAATGAGTAAATTTCTTTCCTTCTCTCGTTCTTTGTTCTTCTCGGCGTATATAATCTTTGGTTCACTTCGTTCGCTGACTTCACAGCTAGTGCTATTTAGAAAAGAAGGCCGGCCGGCCTGGTGTGAGCGCACAGGGCTTATGTCTTGTTCTTCTGCCTTTTGCATTCCCTTCGCTTCGGCCTGGCTTCTCCACTTTGACGGAATGTATGACGAAACATTATGGCGGTTACAAAAGGTACCTTTCTTTGTTCTTCTCGCTCTATCTTATCTTGCTACTGTACTAGATGTTGGTTGACCTCGTATTCAGATTGCTTAGCGTGGTTGCTTGATTAACGAGCAGAATACTAGGACGGATGTAGCTATCTTCTCATATTTTCTCTAATACTCCTGGATCCATGCATATAGTATAACCAGTGTATCATTGAATGGCAGAATAATACCTCCAGAGAGCCTATTAATCTCTTTCAAGCCTACGAGCATTCGGGGCTTCATGATGTCAGAAATCTAGGTCAACGTCAGATTCAAGTCAAGAATACAGAATATATAATGGCTAGATTAATTATCCGGAACCTCGCAGTCCCGCGATTTCTAAGAGCTCCATGTTCTAGATCGTGTTTCTCATCGCCGAACAGGGTCAGTCTGGTCTTTTGTGGAGGAAGATTTAATATTGCCTTAACAGACATTTTACATGGGCAAAAGCTACGATTACAAGGATATACAAGAACAAGAACAAGAAAACAAAATGGCTATTAGACTTAAGCCATAGGTTTAGAAGCTGAAGGGATCAGGGGACGAAAGCTCTTTGGTGGCAACAAGTGGAAATTAAACTCTGACTATTGGCAACATCTTTGTGCAGACTGCGACGATAATTTTACTATCTCGATGATTCCATAGAGTTGCAGCCATCATAAGATTCCAATATAAGATTACACTACCAATAGTTGTAAGCTGTTGGCAAGTTATTACAACATGTAGTTTTTTGTCCCTTTATGCACTTGCAAGATTGAGAAATGTGACTTCTGTGCAACTCGGTCCCCGCCGCGTACGGCGCGGTACTTCAAGCCCGTCACATAATGTAAGCATTTTTGGACTCATTTATATCGTGCTATTAATCATAGGACCCAAAAAGTCAAGAACAAAGAAGACAGAAGGAAAGAAAAAAAAAAATTTGATTCTTAACATTAGTAACGCATGAAAAAGGGCCCGTGGTTCAAATTGGCGGGCAAGCCCCCCCGCCCCTAAGCACTTTCTTGGGGCTTTCACTGCAGAACAAGAACAGCAAATTCTGCTTGGCTGTCGGTCTGGTTATGTGACAGGACTTGTTACTACTACGTACTACTATGTAGTAGTAGTGAACACGAGATCAGCACGGGCCAGAACAGAATAGACTCTGCTTTGATACTGGGATGAAGGAGCCCTTTTGCAAATCGGGGCCGTTCTCGTTGGTCTGTGGCCCTAATCCTCGGAGCAAAAAAAAAAAAAAGATGGAAGAGATAGAGAGGGTAAGAGCTAGTACATGGATTTTTTTCTTTATCTCTTTCTCTTTCTTGTTTTTTCTTTTTTTATCTTGAGGCGGGGTCTCTCTTTCTCGTCTAATCGGAGAGAGCAGGCTGGTGTTGTGCACTTGACGATCAGGGCGAACGGATATTGACCTAATATCGATAAGAAGAAGCCTAATTAACTTTTGCTAAGGGACGGCCCATATCTCAGTAACTGTAATAAGCAAATGTCCTTTAAGACGTTCTTGGCTGTGCGTTTGTGCACAATAAGCGTTCGTCGTAATGTAGATGCCACGCCAGAGTGCCAAATTTAGCAGCGGCCTAAGTTCGCTAATGAACAGCACCAACGCTCATATGAATGCGCCAAGGATCGTGGGGAATGGGCTAGGAAGCCGCGCTAACTCGTTCTTATATCTTGTAAGTGTGTAGACCCGATAAGAACGTTTATCAAGCAAGCTGCTATCCACATGAAGGAAGAGAAACATCAAATAAGTATTCACAGTGTGTGCTTCTAGACGGATTCTCCAGTCTGCTTCCGTGTGGGCCGAGCCTTTGGCTGGTTTCTGGGGCGTGTGTTACTTACTCACTACACAATTTTGATTACCGGTACGGTGCGACGTTGGAAGAAGGTCTTGCTAAAGTTCGTTTGCGCCTTATCATGATCCGAGTAGCAGTTGAGAATAGAAAACGAAACTAGGTCTAAGCTTGTCGGCCATGATCGATTCGAAAGTGAGCTGTAGTATTAGACAGTCCTATGGCGTGTAATTGCGCTTGGTCCGTATTCGCCTCAGTACAGTACAAGTCAGTTCATCGTATGGAGATAATGTGACGGAGGCTCATCTTTTTAGTCATGGCGATTTATGTCGATTTTTGACTGATGATTCATGCTATGTCAGACAAGCTGATTCGCGCGCTATAAGCGGCGATATTAAAGACCCATAGTTGTTAACAAGATATTACCGGCCGAGCTTGCTCTTTGATTTGATTTGATTTGATTATCTTCTAGGTACTAGTCAGCTATTTTTTCTCGATAGCCAATGTCAGGACAAATCACATTGAACTTAGCGACTAGTGGGCAGGAATTGCAGGTCTGTCTAGCTTGGTTCTGAATGCAACACGAGGTGTTCGTGTTCATCCCAAGATTGAGGTTATGTTTAGGTCAACTTGTGAAAGCAGCACTATAATATAATTCAAGTAGCGAAATCAGTTGAGGAAGTTGAGGATTGTCATTGATCTCACGAATTAGATTGTAATTCTTTCCTCCTACAATCTGCGAATTAGTGTTCAGCAAATTTTGCCAAAAAAAAAATTTAATTTAAAATTTTGGTTCACTACAGGGACTACAATTCTCAGAGATCGCTGCAAACAGCTGCTGGGTTTGGAATGGTAACTACGCAACTAGTAGTAGGTTCATTGTTATTAGCGAACAGAACATTGCTCCTTGTTCCTTCCTGTTCTAGTCCCTGCATAGTCCGAGCATAGCCCATTTTTCTAGCTGCTTACTCTGCTGTTATTGGACAATCGTTGCTTTGCCTCAGCAAAAACGGTGGCCTTTTTTATTGCTCCACTATTTGATTGTTCATCGTTTTGCGTTGTGTATCTTTGGCCCTGCACGCCTTTTTTTTTTTGTCAATCCACTCTAAGATTCCAATCTTTACGACTTGCTTGAGATGCAGGAGATGATAACTCATAACCTTCCAAAAGCGAAGAAGCACGTTAACTTCTCAGTCATCCCTGAGAAGGCTCACCGTTTGTTTGCCTACAGATCGTCAGAATCAGCTACTTGCTGTTTGCAACTCCTTGCTGGGCGGCAACAACAACAACAACAAACAGCAGCCTCGCATTCTCATAGTAGATGGAAACTCAAATATGTGTTGCCATCTCGAAACAACATGTCATAACATAGCAGCAGCATGGCATCGCTACTGTCACAGTACTGGCGAGCGCTTCTACAGCCTAGACGGCGCCTGTAGCATCGTAGCCATGGGAACAGCTCTGATTCCCACGTTCCAGTTCTACAATCGGGCCCACCAAGGTCAGTGCAGATTCAAAATTACTAGCATTTGTTGGTGTTCTATTAAATGCAGAGATACCAATCTGCCCTGTATGTCTGTCTACCTTGTCCATTGAATTTCCAGTCCAGACTTTCTTGACAGCGTCTTGACAGCGCCGGCTTGTTGTTCTTGTTTACCCATCGCCGTGAGCCGCAAAGGACCAAATTCGTCTAGGCCTTGGTGTGTAAGACAACGCCCAGACAAGCTACCGTCAGCTGCAAACCCTTCTTCACCGCGAGACTGCGAACTACACAACGCATGCTTCATGCATGCTTCATGCATCAAAATCATGCCTCCCTCACTCGACCTAAGAGCTGTTTGTAGAATACTGTCAACGTCATCGAGACTCGAATAGTCAGCGCAGCTTGACTTGGGGTTAGAGACATACTATGTAAGCCTTCGCACAAGTGAGACGGGTTCTCCCGGTCGAGCTCAAATTAGGAATTCGCATCATACTACATCACAAATAGCCAGAACTTGAGTACGAGATAACCCTAGTAGTTTGTCATCTTCATAAGTAAGTAGTATCTATAAGCAAGATTATTCAAATCACAAGCCTAGAAAGCAGACCACAGTTAGGAATACGAGCACCAACGATATTAATGATCAAACTGGTTTTATTACTCATATTTCTTCCTTGTTACAGTTGAAACGTTACAGACACACCCTCCATCTATTTATTTTGTCTAGTCCATCTCAAAGTAGCCAATCTCCCCATAAGAGCATCTAATAAGGCCTAGCGCAGCTGATTGGCCCATGGCTGGATGTTGCCCCACAGCCAATTTCTTGATATCAATAGCAACATCATAGAATAGGCTTTTTTTTTTGAGGGGGGGGGGGGGGCGGTGGTGTTGTTTGTGATTCGTTGCTGCGCTAACAAAAGCAAGCTTGAATCACGAGAGCTGCGCTTTATTTGCTCCTATCTAGCGGATTGTCTCTTAGCCGACTTCGTATCTGCTAAAAGCAAAGCAAAAGTAGCATGCGCTAATCTTCACCTTCATCGAAAGACTAATACTACACAGAAGCCTCCCCACCGTTCACACAGAGAGAGAGAGAGAAAAGCACTGACAGATGCGAGAGGACTGAAGCTACTGAGGCTTATGAAGGCTAATAACGATACGGGAAGCAATGGCCTCCTCTGTGGTCATGCTTTTTAGTGACAACTTACTACTATATATGTACCTACCATAACGCCCAAGCTGGCCAGTCAATTCATCTCAGGGCGAACGCCTAGCTCTCCTCAAACCGTGATTAGACTGCGCTCTATTAAGTCAAGTGCTATATCACTAGTAGTATAAGATTGAGTTCTGCAATTCGCTTCACTATGTCTAGAACCAGTCAAGCCAAGCTAACCTTACGTGGCTGACTGACATATGGATGGGCCAGCGTTATTCTGCACGTCTTCTGCCGCAAGGGATAATACAGGTTAAACAAACAACTCTGGAAGTTTGTAGTCCAACACGTACGGATTTGGCGGACCAAACTGGCTTTGCAAACGGAACCTTTTCTCCCTGTATCTTGCAAGCCAGACTCCCGCATTCCGACCAAGTCTTTGAGTTGTCTTACACGAAGCCATCCTGTTGACGCCGACTGCGGCAATACTGCGATAGCAGCTAATATTGGAGTTTTGCTTGCAAAAAGCCGAACAGTCATCTCAGTATCGCGGCTACTTTTCAGATGATTTAGATTTGTGTCTCATCAACATGTTAACTTGACGGCCCCCCCATGTTATATTAAGCAAGTGCTAAATCGCGCGTACGCCCCCCTTATGCGGCGGTCAAACACAGTTTAGGGTTATATACACCCCTGATCTATTTTACTACTATGTCGAATACTACGAAAAGGGTATGCTCTAGCAGGTGCATACCATTCAACCTAAACAAGTGAGAGGATTCTAAGCTTAAGATGGTAAGATGGTAAAGGGGCAAAGTAGACCAGAACAAGTCAGTCTGCCAAGGGCCACTAAACACCACTAACACACGACCGACTTCTGTGAATTAGAAGAACACGCGAAAGCAGATGATCTGCTATCAGGCGGCCTAGCCAGAACGACTATGGCTTTGGGGGGGGGTGAGAAGGGAGGGGGTGCTCGGACCAAGGACTAGGATTGAATGGGATGGCATGGGAAGAACGGATTAGACTGATCTGGATGAAGCTGGGCTACTGGCTTTTCTTCTTTCTGCTTTCTTAGTTTCGCTGCTAGGCTAACGCCAAGCCAAGGCGCCAGGACAATCCACACTTTGTTGTCGGTTTCTTTCGTTCCCTTCACTATGCCAAAAAAAAACTGTATAAAGATCATCCCGATCTCCTTCTTCTAACTCCTCTTCTCTTCCTTTTCCTACTCACCCACACACGCTCGCTACTTCCTCAAACCCGGTACTTCACAGTCCAGACATTCGTTAATACTTTTTAATAATTTTCCAAACTCCTCATATATTAATATCTATTCCACCGTTTTTCCTTCCCGGAACAACCCCTTATTAATCAGTCAAAATGAAGTTCTCCGCTGCCCTCGTCGCCGTCGCCGCCTCCGCCGTCTCGGCCCAGACTGCTGGCACCAACGTCACCTACACCACTGAGGTCCTGACTGCCTACACTACCTTCTGCCCTGAGGCTACCACCCTCACCTACGGCTCGCAGACCTACACCATCACCGAGGCTACCACCCTGACCATCACTGACTGCCCTTGCACCGTCAGCAAGCCCGTATTCATCTCGTCGTATGTTGCCTGCTCCACCTGGTATGCTTTTATTTTTTTTTCTTAATTTATCTCTTCTGCGCCGTATAATCAAAGAACATAAACTAACAACCATCTTCTTGTAGCACTGGTGTCGCTAACTCCACTGTTCCCGTTGCCACTGGAGTTGTTCCCGGCTCCCCTGCTTCTTCCGGCACCACCTTCAAGCCCACTGGCTCGTACACTCCTACCCCTTCGACCGTCACTGCTGGTGCCGGCAAGGCGATGGTTGTCTCCGGTGCTGGCCTGGCCGGTGTCCTGGCTGTTGCCCTCGCTCTGTAAATCGCCTATCCCGAATTTCCAGATCTGATATCTCTCTCTCCATGTGCAATTGAGCGGGTGTCGTGAAGAAACATGACCGACTGTGAGTGGTCAGAAAGGTACTATACAACATACAGTAGTTTGTGATCCCGAAGACAAACACGGCTTCGGTCGCACCCTTCTTTTGTTCTCATGTTTTCACATTTGGATTAAGCTAGGGCCTTCACATACTGTATTGTATTCTTGCTCTGTTCGTTTCTTCAGTCTGGGTTCTTCATGGTTTCGCTTTTTCAGCATATTTGGTTGGTGGTTATCAAATCTGGAGTCAATCTGTGTGTGTGGAAGGGATTTTGATTTTCCTGGGTTGATTATTACATTAATGCGAGTTGGTCGATAGACAAAAGAAATCAGGGCCACTCGGATTCTTCAATAGATTTCGTTAAATGTGCGTTTTTGGAAACTTTTGATATCTTGGGTACAACAAGACCAAATCAATCTTACGACCAACTGTTTATTTCTTGTTTCTGGGTTCCTGGATGTGTGCGGATATATTATTTGGAATCAATGCTTAACGAACCACCATGGAGGGTATCTGATCGGCATTTATATGATGCTATTTAGCTAGTGTATACTATCGTCAATATCCCTTTTCTTTTCTTAATCCGTCCGGATAGATTTCATGTGACTGTTATATCTTCTGAGCTTCTGTGGTATCACACTAATAGTGTATGCTTGATATGGTAGTTGGAGACGATGAGGCGAGCGATTTAGGTACGGAGTTGTCATCTTGCGCATCTGTGATGCATGGTCTGCGGTTGACAGAATGGTCCAACTTAGTCGTAACAGTAAGAACATAAAGTCTGTCGACGCCCAAGCTACAACTAGACGTTGTATTACAATTATACTTTTCTTCTCCGATATTTAAATACTTTAGTAAAATTATCAAAGTCATGCATGGAATACGAGTCCGAGTCCAAAGGATCATTTATAGTTAGTGAAATGGAAATCGCCATCTGATCAAGTCATCATGTGCTAGGTAGAAGGCCCAGATAGTAATTATAGTACTCTATTAGTATATATTTAACGTCTACTGGAATCACGGAGATTGTACGACGCTAGTACTCCTGTAGTCATCGACAAATGAATCATACTTTCTATAGCATTCATTGCTTATCACAGACCATATTTCTAATGATGCACTCAATAACATCTCCCAACAGCTTCATATCTTCTACAGTCTAGGAGTATGAAGACCAAAGTGTTATATTCAAAACAGTAGAGGGGCGCATTATCAACTCTACAATACTTCTGGAGATTTTCTGATTGCTACAGTTATATCAACTCACTATAACTACTATTCATGTATAGTACTATATACTAATTGTTATATTTCTCTCTTTTAGATGTCTCACCAAGCCGATTTTATCTCTAGAGATGCTCGCTAGCAACACTGGCCGATCCCAAGATCCTATTCATATCACTTTCTACTCGTCATAGTTCACATCCAATCGAGTAATGATTACTTTTTTTTACTTTCTACTACTACTTATGAGGTACTTAAAAGAGGTACTTATATAGAGATATGTCATCAGATTGTTTCATGAGGCCTCAAGTACCAATTGGAAAAACACTAGCTGTTAGAAGATTTTCTGAATAGCCCAAAAGGCGACAGTGGTGAAGGAGATTCTTTCGGTGGCCCAAGGGTTCGGAGTGGCAAGCTTGTCGTTGAAGCTGGCTATTCTCAGACCATGCCTCAACTGAGAGTGAATATACAATGGCGGTTTGATAAGCCAGGCTATGAGGTCAAAGTTGGGCTTCTCGTCAAGTTCAATCGAAATTTCCAATCCGTTTTTGTTGAAAGTTGGGAAGAAGAAACATTCCAAGTTCAACCTAGTGCTACTCTAACATCGGGTAGGCTACAACCCAAACTGTAGCAAGTGGTCATTATCACTAGAGATTCAGCTCCCACTCCAGTAATCTGAAATGGTAACTAGCACTTCATTATTGCTCAAGTTTAGGCTACTATTCTTGAAATATCCAGGCCCTGGTGAAGCATATATTGAGATATATATCCCACATTGTTGCTGTTGTCTGCGGGTCCAGCTTGGAGGGTCACTGGGGCCTAAATGATAAGAAAAGGACGAAAACAGCTAACTAGGTTACCATTAATGTACAATCATTACTAAGTTACCAGCTGCTGTGATAGTAGCCTTGTATATGGACACAGAAACTAAATCTAAGTAGTACATATAAAGAAAGGTTGCCTAAGAACATACAAAGTACACTTGAAGACTTAGGGTTAGCAAACCCTAAAATGATGTAAACCTGCTCTTCTCTTATCTGCAGTACTGCTATATGCAATATAATCTCTCTGTATAGACTAATTATAAAAACAGAGGGCAATGGGCTATTTAATTTTGGTATCTTTTCATCTTATGCCTTAGCTTCATATATTGTAGCAGCTTTGTTAAGCGCGCAGACAGTGATTGGCTGGGACGGACCTAAACGCCTGTCCAACGGCAAATGCAGGACGCCAATCAGGAATGTTGGCATGAAGGACAAGGGGGGCAGGGGGCTCTCTTTCTTTATGTTTCTTCCTTTCTTTTTGCTAAGAATGAACCCTGGACTTTGGATTTAGACTTGATAAGAGCAAATAAGCAACCCTTGAAATTAACAGTCAACCACACAAAGATACAGCGGCGAAAGAAACCAGTTGAAAGAAGCTGACTGACTGTAGAGATCTGCTAATTAGTTTGGCTTTCTGTGCTTTCTCTCTATCTCTCTCTTTTGATCCTCTTTGATACTGAATCGACAGGCTGTCAGGCCCCGACTCTGATAGTAGCGAGCAGTCTTCGAGAGAGGATGAAGGAGCTACATGTCTTTGTCCTTCCATGTCCGAGGTTCTAAGTTTATATCGTGTGTACAATGATTGCTAAGGACAAAGTTGTGGGAAGTTGCAGGCGAAGGCTTGACAACAATACCAGGCGCCGGTACGACATCCACTATACGGCAGTTTATTTGCTTGTCCGTCTTACTAATCAGACTGATGACTTATAAAACATGAAAAAAAAGAAGGTACTCGTGATGAGGCCAGTTGATAGGGCTATAAGCCTCGAGAGGAAACCGTATTTAGCAGTCGATTTATACTTAGGGAGGCTTTCTAAGATCCTGTATATAACTTGAGACGATGGCCACGTTCAGAAGTTCCTTTCTGATTATTTCTTCTTTTGTGTCTGTTTCTTCTGGTTGACTAGTTGTTTCTCTCTATCGTGATTTTTTTTCATAGCGTCAAGAGGAGATATTCCTCAACTAATTTCCTTTGTGTCTTGTTTATCGTTTCTTCTTTTCTTTTCTTTGTCTCGGCCTTTCTTTTAATATCTTGACCCCTTTGAGGCTTCCAGAGTGACTGATACGCCCGATCTGGTCATCACCACCAAAACACATCTCCGTGATTCTACATTTAGCACCTTCTTTGAAGCCTCAGTTTCTTTTTGTAATTCTCTTTTCAGTGCTGGCCGCTTCTGTTGTTTTCCGTCTTCCATTATTAAAAAGCCGGACTTTCCTGTCATCTTCTGGACTATTTGTTCTATATTCTGTTTTCAAGCACTGCCAGGTTCCATTCTTTCGTTTATAGAAACTCAACCTACTATCCGTTTGGCTTGTGTCTTGCTATTCATTCGTTCACTCAAACTACGCCTTCAAATGGTCTCTACTCGTTCTGTCTTTGCTTCGGTGGCTTTGCTTGCTTCTTATGCAACTGCCAGCCCTCTGCCTCGCCCTGGCTTGTAAGTATTGTATAACATGTCGTCTTACATAGTCCTAGATCTTACTAACCAAGTAACTGTTATGTATAGTGCCGTCGAACACCGTAACCGTGTTTCTATTTTCAAGAGATACACTAATTTCACCACCTCCATCATCTCGTCGACTGCAGTCAAAGCGACCGAATCACCGATATCGACTTTGACCTCGGCGGAGGTATATTCGGAGAACTTCTCTAGCTTCTTTAACGACGGCACACCGAGTCCTGTTCTCGTGACTCTGGCTGCTACTGTTTATAATGCTGTGGGCCCGGAGTCGGCAAATTCGTCACCTGGATTTGTGCAAGTCACCGTCTTGCCCGATGAACCTCTCTCGACGCCGTTGGCAACTTCTTCGTCTGTCGTGGCATCGAAGCCTGTGACGACAAGTGCTGCTGTTCCTGTATTAACATCGTCAACTGCTATTGCTTCTTCAAGTATAGAGACATCATCGACTGCTGCTGCTCCTTCGAGTATCAAGACCTCATCAACTGTTACCTCCAGTGTATATTCGACTGCCTCTTCTTTTCCGTCTTCTGTTGCTTCATCATCTACTTTGACTACTTCAGTGATTACCTCTGCTGTTGTTTCTTCTCCTTCTTCTTCTTTGCTGTCGTATAGCTTTACGTACTCGGCCGTGCCAACCAACTCGACTACATACTATGCTGTGCCACTGCCTACATCCAATGATCAAGTCTCAGCTTCTGTGACATCAGCCCCGGTATCTCAGATCACTGCTTCTGCCTCTACAGGCATTAATAGCACCTCTTTGATTTCTGTGACTTCGTCTACCGCTGCTATCACGACTAGTGCTTCTCCTATCGAGACTATCGTCGGTACAACTTCGGCTGTTGCGTCTGTGCCAACTTATGGAGCTGGCAGTTCAACGTCAGTAGTGGCGAGTTTCCCTATGTCTTCTTACACGCTGGATATCAGTACATTGTCGAGTACATCTTCGTCGGCTGCTGTGGTGGTTTCTTCGTCTACAATCGTGGCATCTTCCGCTGAGCCATCGTCAGTCTTTGCAACTTTTACTTCGGCTGCTGCTTCGATTCCGGTAGTGACGTCTTCTTCTGCTGCAGTGGTAGCCCCACCTTCACCTGCGTCTTCTTCTGCTGTGATAGTGTCGTCTTCGCCTGTTTCTTCTGTGCCCGCCTCATCTTCACCGGCCGCGACACCCTCCAAAACTGTACTCACCATCACCGTTCCCGTTGGCGCTACCATCACGATCCCCGGGGCTTCCTCAACCTCAACCTCGATCTCAACCGCTGCTACTTCTGTTGCGTCTAGTACCGCAACTAGCGCCTTTCAGGGCCCTCAAAGCCCACATGACGTGCCCACCGCCATAACCTCAGCCGTGCCGACAACCGGCACCGTCTCACCGACCATGTACGCATCGAACCTCGCCCGCGCGCGAAACTACAACACGATTTTTGCCGCGCTGACGTCTGCGTCCACCTGTGCCGGCAGCTCCGTCGCTTGCATCGACGGCTCCATCGCGCGCTGCGATAATGTCTCTGGCACGTATAAGCTGACGGCCTGTAACTTGGGAACTAGCTGCTACGCTCTGCCGCTGAACATCACCAACGGCGTGCAGATGGACTGCTACTCGGCGTCGTACGCAGAGTCTGTCTTGGGTTCCTCGGCTAGCAGCGGCAGCGGCGCCAATACTGGTGTGTCGACATCGATGGCAGGTGGCTTGCCTGTGGCTACGACTACGGCTATTGCCGATACAGAAGGCGCGGCCGGGGACAGTGAGTATGAGACTGTGACGGTAACGCCTACAAGCACGCACATGATAACTGTTGCGCCGTCCTCTGCGCCTTCGGCTTCTGTGGTTTCCTCGACCTCGTCTGCCGCTAGCGCCGGGAAGTCTGTCCAGTTCGGCACCATCACACTCCCCGGGGCCGTGGCTGAGAAGACAACGGCGGTCTTGAGTAGTGTTTCTTCTTCTTCTATTGAAGGAATTTCCGAGATGGAATACGAAACTGTCACTGTCACTCCTACAAGCACCAAGTACGTCACCGAAATCGCATTAGGCGTCATCGCTTCGGCACAAGATTTTGCGGCTGCTTCCGAAGCTCAGATCACATCAGCGCCTCAAGCCGGCCACACAGTGACCGAAGATACGCTCGTTTGGGTGACATCGACTATTCTTGTCTAAGTCTTTTTGCTTGTTTAGTTTCATCACTTGAGATCAAGTGGCCATCTTCAAGTTTTTCTTTAGTATCTTGTTAATCATTTATTCGTACCCGTTTTGATACTTTATCTTAATAGCGACTGGGCTGCTTTTGTTAGTTTACAACTACTAGCTATTGTGAAAAATTGATGTATGTAATTGTCTAAAGGGTGTGTGTGTGTCGGGACAAGGCGATCGACGATCCTTGAGATTGGGAAATTTAATAGGAAACAAAACCGAGGGATAGGCAAAGATAGCAGAAAAAATTTATTCAGGACAACAGGTTAAATGTCCGGCTCTATGTAACGGAGAAAATCAAGCTCTATCTCAAAGCAATCAATCGTCGCTCCCATTTGATAATCTTTAATTTTCGGTTATAACGACAACACCAATAGTCAATGCGATATGCGATACCATTGCAAAACTCTATCTCTAGAAGCTCTGTACTTCCAAAATATAGAAAATGGGAGATGATACGATCTTGTGATAGGTGCGTAGGTCTATGTTTCCATCCATAATCGCTAAACTCTCCTGGTGCCACTTCTATCTGATAAGGGTAGTCTTCATCACTTGTTCTGACAACTGGGAGAGATTTATACTTAGCCCAGAACACAAGCATTTGATCGTCAGGAATAGAACAGAGATCTGAGATTGTGAGATTAGGAATCTCTCTTGAAATGTCTTCTAGAGAGATTGTTTCATCATCTGGAATATCAAGTTTGTCATAGTCGTCATGTCCAATTTCATCATCTGGAATACCAAATTCGTCAAAGTAAGTATATCCAATTTCCACAACGTCGTTTTTTTCTTCTGAGAATTGGAGGGCAGAAAGAGGAACCAAGCGAAGTGGTGTATTCCGAAGAATATACTGGGCACTGTAATTTGGATACAGATCACTATATAATTGTATAGTTAGTAAAAATGTATCACATGTCAAATAAGGTTTTAATGATACTTACCCCCATCGGCTGATTTTATTTAGTATAATCCAGCCTAGTGGCGACCAACTGGGAAAGTCTACTGGAATATTGAAACTCGTCATAGGGAGACTCGTTTTCACAGTTCTTCGCTCTGGATATTGAGTTTTGCCATAATTATACCATAAAAGATCTAGATATTTCTTTTTAGTGCCTTCAACTTGCAACGCCCATATAATGGGGTGCTAGATCGACACTACGACTACCCCAAGGCGATGAACTGCGTGGATCATAGACAGAGTGTCTGTCGTCATAGATAGTGGTCTGGAGGTCAATCAAGAAGATGCCAGTATCTAAAGGCGGAATCGAGACTCGGCAGAGGCCAGAATCTGCGGCTGACCCATAGCCATCGATTATAGTCAATGATGAATATTGATAGATAGCAGTCATTGATCTCAATTGGTGAATTTTGTCGCCATCAGTATCTT